>JAWNOO010000097.1:0-232789 GCA_035045905.1 Drosophila anomelani
ACTTAATTTATAAATTCTATTAGTTTTTAATTTTTGCAAATTTTTATGATGTATAGTATACGACGTATGTATACGAGCATAGAAATGTTATCCTAATGGAAATTAAATAATGTTTGGCAAAGTTATGGCAAATAATCTTGCAGAAATTTGGATTTTTAAACTTTTTTTTTAACTGTGGCTAAAATATATATTTTGTTTATATTTTTGAGAGGCTTTTGAGAGCCCTTGAGCAACACGAGCAGTAAATCCACTTTAACTTTAATATTTTCGCAATAAAAACCAAAATGAAGCTAAAAACTGAGGCTTGGAACAATGAAAAGGACTCTTTAAAATAAATAGGTAAAATCATGGATTCAGGCTGGTAAAATTAAATATAATAAATATTTAACAAGAGATAGGAACAAGAAAGGAAGAATAAAAAAGTCGGGAAGAAAAGAAGCCCAAATAGTTGCTTTAGTTTAAAAACCCGCATTTTTCCATGTTTCACATTTAGTAAATATTTAAGAAATAAAAACAAGTAAGGCAAAAAGGTAACCTGATAATTATAAAAACACATTTTCCATTTAATTTAATCAATGAATCAACCTGAGGATATACCTACTAATTCCTTATGAAAATATATACATATATAAAAACATTTCCCTTTTGGTATTTTTCCCTTCCCTCAATGATTAGAATTCCAGAAGTGTGTGCGTTGAGCGAGGGTGGTGCTTCAAGTGTATTCCAAGCAAATGACACCGTAATCAAGTCTCTCCGCTTTCGCTGACAACATAAAACACGTATGTAGGAGTGTATGTACGCAGATGGATATACAGACAGACGCGGGGAGCGAGCGCAGTCCCAAACCGGAAACGGAAGTGCAGCCATTGACAGTAGCGGCAGCGGCAGTAGTAAAAAGATAAAAAGATGGCGTTGCTGCATGTGCGAGAGTGTGTGTGTGTGCTCGGCTATAAATCTAATATCGCTTAATGTTGAAAGAAAGCCTAGGGTTCGGTTCGGCCCTCCCTGCGACCCATCCTGTCAAACGCACACACACACACACACTCGCGACTGCATGTCAATGTCAACACGGCAAGGATATGGCAAGGAAAAGGAGCCGGGAAATTTCACTCCCTATTTCCCTCTCTCTGTATCCGTCTCTGTGAAAGCGCGGAGTTTTCCCAGCATCCGAGGGTGGCAGATTGACAACGCTCGATTGGAAATAAATTGAAATACGCGACCATAAAATCACTTAATTGCGATTTCGTGTCTCCCTTTCTCACACAGTCTCTCTGACTGTCTTTCTCCCTCTCTCTCTCTCTCTCCCTTTGGACGCCTTTAAAACGGGAAGCGGCCAATTCAGGTGCTTTTCATTGGCGATGCCATGTATACACTCTAAAAAATAATGCTCACTAATATTTAGTAAGGAATCTTTAGGTGAATTTACATAAATGATGTCCTTTCGCCGCGTGACCTTTGCTTACACATGCCTAGAATCCACAGAGACTGCAATTCGTTGATTGAATCTATCAACTTTAAGTCATTAAAGCAAAATTTAAGAACATTTAAATTAAAATCTAGGAATGTACAATGTTCAGGGTGCCTTTCATATATATACATATATTATTTTCTAGATTTATCTAATTTTCTACATATTTTATATTTTCTAGATTTTGTATTGTATATTTTCCAGATTTTCTATATTTTCCATACTATTTTCAATATTTTCTGCCTATACTTTTGTACATAAATTAATTGATAAACTATTGTAAGGCATAAATATATTTTTGTGAGTGATTTTAAGGACATAATTGCATTGCGGCTGCCACAGCTACTGGCAAGCAAGCGCATCCAACCTGTTCCCCCATCGAGGCTCTTCTGGCAGGAGAACAGAGGCTCAATTACGGTTCCCTTCTCACTTTCACTTTTACTTTTGAATCACCTGCCGCCATGTGCCGGTGATTATGGCAAATTGATTTGTTACCGTGCACTTTGCGGCTTTTAAAAGACGCCGCACCGCACACACACTCAGCGAGGAGTTGCAGGCAGAGTCGGAATCGGGAGCCTGCCGCAGATTGAAACAACCGGAAGACAAATGAGCAATTGGCAGTTAACACTCGTTGGCAAAGGGGGGAAGGGGAAGGGGACAGGACGAGGAAGGGGAGGACACACACAGAGGGGGGGTTGGGACTGCAATTGGTTGGATGTCAGTGGTCTGGCGGCAATGTCAATGAAACGGCAAGCGTCATGAGTGACAGCCACGAAACGACTTGGGCCATAAATATGGAAAACGTTAAGGCGAAAAAGCTGTTATCGCGGTTGAATTTACAAGGTAATATGGCAGAGAGAAGGTGCTTGAAATGGGCTTTTTTTTGTTACTTTGGTTACCTGATTACCCGATTGGTTTTTAACAAGGTCCTAAAATGATAACGCAGGTAGATAAAAAGCCCTGAGACTAAATGCTGACTGAACTAGAGGAAATCATATATATATAGTATATATATAGATAGATATATACATGTACGTTTTAATCAGAGATCAGCCATGAAAACACGGCAAATGTGAAGTTGGAACCCGCACCAGTGCCTGGTGCCTGGTGCTTAATGCAAAGCGCAAACAAAAAAATCTGACTGCGGCAGCACTCCAGAGATGTTCCAGTTTTTTGCTGACATTGAGGAAATGCTACAACAACATGGGGCAACATGGGGTTAAAAAAAGAAATAAAAATAAAAAATAGAAATGCGGAAAATGTAGTAATAACACACAGAGACTCTTGGATGGGTTCGCGGACGAGTTTGAGAGTCGTAAAATGCAATGCGTCACCGAGCTGAAAATTGAACTGCAAGATACACACAGATATGGCAGAGGATGCAGATGCACACACACCCACACACACACACAGAATCGTCTCTTGGAGCTCTCAAGTGCAGCTGGTAACAAATTTGCACAAAACTCGGCGGCCAAAGGGGTAATGGAAGTGGTATTGCCGAGCTCTGAAGTGTGTGTGTGTGTGGGGAAAGTTCGCGCTTTTATAAACAAATACAAAGGGTTGGGGTTGGGGCCGAGAGAACCGATATAATCCACTAACCCCGCTCACTGCTAACCACCCCGCAATAAGCGTATGCAAAACCATCAACGTCATGCCCCAATCCTTATCCTTATCCTGCGACATGCAGCGGGAGAAACGAGTTGCAAGCTGTAAACTATCCGAGTATCTGAGTATCTGGCAGGTGTAATTTCAGGGAAAACACACAGCAGATAAAGAAAACCAAAAACCAAAGTAGCAGTAGCGTTGAGTCTTAGGGAAGTTGGAATGTCCTGCGGTCTTAACAGGGCTTAAGAGCTGTCGACTCAAGGTATTTGTATTTAATAAAGTATTTCGTTTATTTTATTTATATTTTTTAATTTATTTTCTAGGCTTTTCTTTTATATATTTCATTTATTTTCATTGCGATTAAAGTTTATATTAATTTTTGGGGGATATATAGTAATTCCCTAAACACACCTTAAATCTTAGTAATAAGTACTCGCTCGTAATTTAATTTCAAGCTGTAATTTACCATTAAACCCCCTCAAAATGACCTGTGACTTTAATTGCATAAGCAAAAGTTTAAATTACAGCAACTTTTCGCTACATGTATTCAGGGTTTTACTGGCAACTGGCAAATGGTTACTGGCAACTGTTTACTGCGACAGTTGCTTCGTTTACGGGCTTCCAGCACAGGACAAATGTAACTGTCACTTCAGATATGAGTGTGTGTGTGTTGTGGGTGTGGGGTCTGGGGTGTGGGTGAGATGCAAATTGTATCCCTTACATGTACCCACAATTCCTTAGCCCAAACGCACGCACTCAGACACTGGCATCTGGAGACGTTTTTATTGCGTTATTCATATTTCATTTGCACCGGACCAAGGAGCTCGAGAAGGTGCAGAGTCCTTGTGGGAGGAGAGTGAACCATAAGTGTTAGTGGTTAATAAATTTTCCGCATATCCTTGGCCATTTTTTCAGGTTTCATTGTGTTGTTTAACATGCAAAGTGCTCGAGGATATGGTTCAAATTTGAAGGAGAATAAGAATGAACTTTCATTAGATTCGTTGAATTCTTCACCGAAAAAACCAAAACTAAAATGATTTAATTACACACCGAAAAGGCCTTAAATCGTTCCACTTAAACGCAACTGGCACTGGGAATGGGATGACCAATGCTGACCCGCCCAACCAATGGCACTAATCCCTAGCGCCACTGGACACCCCGCCACCACCACCACCACCACCACCACCAACAACACCATAACCACCTCGGACCCCATCCGGCATCAACTTAACGCCCACCCAAGCCATCACTTTAATCTCAGCTCCTGGCTGGGCCGCTGGCATTGACACGGACACCTTGATGTGGTGTGGAACCACACCGGGTTGCTGCTGGTTCAGAGGGGGAGGAGCACGGGCACGGGCACGGGCACGGGCACGGGCAGGAGCAGGACTGTACCGGTGCCGGTGCAGGACCTCGGGCCATCGGCCTGGGTGTGAGTAGCGTGCTTATGAGTTCATGAAATGCTCTTTGAATATGCATGAGACCCTAAGGAGCGTTGAGTGCTGCTTCTCTGGCATCTCGCCGGCTCCCGGCTCCTAGCCAGCGCCAGCCACAGCTCCTCCGGCAGCCAGGATTTGGGTTGTTTTGGCCCCGGTGGTGATTTTGGTCACGGCCCATGAAAGAAGGTAACACTTCTTTCTTTTTCCCTTTTTCTTCTTTCTGGTTTTCCTTTTGTTGCACTCTTCATGGACGGCACAGAGCGAAAAGGGTGACGTTTCGTTCCAAGTAAGTTGAATATTTTTCATATGAAAAACTAATGTACAATTTCTTCAAGTGGCAAGGCTTAGCTTGGCGGCTAACAGAAATGACTTGAAATTAAATTAAAGTGGTAAAGTTGGCCTGGGGAAATTATGGTAGATAATGGGCGAGAGTAAAGTGAATATAGTTTCTGGGAAATCGGAAGGGAATAAGTCTATAATCTACTTGATAAATTTGAAATTTGAAAGTTTGGAGAAGTTTTGCCTTGCATTCCATTCGGGGAAGTGAAAGCCATCAAATTATGCACAGGTTAATGCCACAAAAGGCAACGAGATGGGACAGGTGGGACAAGGAGCACATTTCCTGAAATATCCTGAAATATATGTATGTACATATATATTCACACATGTGTATGCCAAGTTATAGTGCAGTTCACAAGTGGCAAGTCAGCCGAAGTTCTTGCATTGTTAATACAATTATTTTAAATAAATGCGAGTGGTAGAAGATAAACGTGGAATTTAAATACTTGGCCAACAGGATTTTGTGGCTCTCTGGAGGGTTGTTTTTTTTTATTATTAAAAAATATTTATAATTGAATGCAATAATGATAATGAAAATACAAAAATTAAGCACTTGAAAACCGCTTGAAGCCCCTTAAATTTGCCTCTCAAATTGTAATTGAATAATTAATCAGAGGCTGAATTATTATGGTGTATCCAGGGAGCACTGTACTCCTCTGCAGGACTCTCTTGCTCCTTGCTGCAGCTCTCTCTCAAGTGGCGCTTAAAAGCAAATTGCATAAAATCAGCCTAAAAGCAGGCAACATGCAATCCTTATTTTCCTTTGTGGGCGAACACCACGCCCCAACTGTATGTGTGTGTGTGTGTGTGTGTGTGTGGAAAGGAGCGACAAAAATATCCTAGAAGGAAGCTCAGACTAGAAGATAAATGCAATTTGCAGCTGCAGCTAGAAAAAAAGACAACGGCAACAAAGAAACTGAAGGAAAAAATGGAGTACAAATGATGGAAAAGAAGAAGAGCGCAGTGCCATTTCCGGCAAAGTCAGCTCGCCTTCCCCTTCCCCTTCCCCTTCCCCTTCCCATTTCTCATAGTTTCCTCCTGGCTTTCCCAGTTGTATTTTATTTTATTCTATTTCATTTTATTTGCGGTTTGTTGTCATACTTCCGTTCCGCTCCTTGCCTCGCCTTGCCTTTTGTCGCAGCTTAAAAATTTTCAAGTGTCCACCGCCTCATCCCTGTCATTTCTCACCCGCCGCCCCTCCTGCATTCCAGGCTCATTTGGCAAACTGGCCAACATTAATGTTAGCTGGAAAGGCGGACAAAAAAAGAAGTGAAGGAAAATGTGAGCAGCAACTGCAACTGAAATAGCGACAACAACTTCATTTATCAAAACACTCGTCGCCGCTTTTCGCCGTTTCGCCTCGAAGGGAAGCCCGCACCCGAAACCCACTCACTCGCTGGCCGAGTCAATGAGCCAACTAACCCAATTCTGGGCCAAATGGCATTTCGGCCAGGCCACGCCCACTACCGGTCCAGCTTCTTAACCAACAACTGGCACTTGGAAGCGAGTAACAAATGCTTTTTGGCCCACGCTCCAAGCCAAATTGGTGGGGAAAATTTATGCACAAATACTACAGCCGGGAAAATTTCAAGGAAAATGCATTAGGGGGAATCTTCTGAAGACGATCAGGTGTGCTGGAACTGAATGGGATGAAATTTTGAAGCTAAATCTGGCAACTCACGCAATTTATTGCACTCTTTCGAATCGTTTCTTGGGGAACTTCAAAACTTTTGTATTATTTAAAACCTCGTTGGTATTATTTTTAGAAAATCTCTTTAAAAACATTTCAAGGTCTTGAATGGTAAGCGCTTTCTGGCAAGTTTAACCCCCGAAATTTGGGTTTTTACAAGTACAACTAGCAACCTTTAGCATCAATCATGCATGATGCATCATCATCCATTAAATAAGCTTTTACCGGAACATCTCGCCCCCTCCCCTCCCCTCCCCTCCCCTCCCAGCAAATGTCCAATCAAAAATTTGTCAACGCACTCGAAGGACACGCACCCACATTTCGTCATTCTGCCACCCCATCTGAATCCTCATTTGTGTAATTACATTTGCAGCTGCATTTCGAGAACAACAATTAGCGAGGCGTTCCCGCTACCCGCCACCCGCTCTGCGTTTCGCGAACGCGACTCGCTTACAGAATGCCATCAGAAACTTTCATGTTGCAAGAGGCAAGAGGCAACATCATCAATCATACATTTGAAAAGTTTATTAAGGCCCACGCACAGGACAGGAGCTGGCTCTCTGGGCTTGGTTGGTTGCAAGGAGGCCAAAGGGCAAGTGTGCTTAAGAGCTGAAAACTTTTCAATGGCTTTTTGCGCTTGTTTTTTTTTTTTAGGGGGCAGATGGAGGGAAGGCGATGTAGCCATGGGACGTGGACAAAACCAGGACAGGATCAGAAAAGTTAGTGCCACACCAACTGAAGTTGAGGATGTGCACACAGTTGCTAACATTGGCACTCTGCGATCCTTAAATCTAAAAGGGAATTTCCATTTAATTACAAATTCAATTATTTTGTTAAACCAAAAATTAGGGAAACTTCTTACCACTAAAAGGATGTATTATTAATTTTATTATTATTAAAGACAGATCTTCAGTGAATTTATTTATGAATTTTTCGGTTTCCTTTTACTACTACTTTTAATTGGTATTATCTTGACATTTTCCACTCGCTTTTCCTTTAGAAATATTCCAGAAATTTCCCTACCTCTCAAAAAGTAATAATTATTATTTGTAGCTGCTCAAAAAGCTATATTTATTGCTTCGGGGGCCATCAATGAAGCTGGCTATGAATTAATCATGAACCTAATCCATTATCCCCAGCAACTTTCTCCGAGTCTTTCACCTTGGCCAGGACCAGGACCAGGACCAGGACGAAGACTTTTCGCGGCACTCGAAAATGTCCGCCCCAATTTGTGGCCGGGCTGAGGCTAAGACTGAGACTGAGATCGCATTTTAATGCCACAAGTTCGGAGTAGTTCGAATGGCGAAATGCAAATGGAAATCCAGTCAGGCAACCAGAATGTGTCCTTTTCAGCCTGGCAGTTGGAAAACTTTTCACTTGGATTCTGTGTGTGTGTGGCGATTTTCACTTTCGCTAGATTTACAGCTCGGAGATGCAGTCTGCAATAATTTTCCGAGCACTTTTACTGGCGCCCCGCAGCCGCTAATCTTCTGGCTGTGTGTTAGTGTGCTAGTGTGTGTGTGTGTGTGTGTGTGTTCATCAATTTTCAATAACAATAGAAGCCAAAAGCAGAAGCACAAAAAGTAGGGAGAGAGAGATTCAGACAACGGCAGCACGTGGCGAATTTACGATGCAAAATTTGCACAGGAAAAATAAGACAAAAAAAAAAAACTAGAAAAAAAGGAAAAGCAACATGAGTGGGGAAAAAGGGAAATTCGCAGCTTTAAGCTATTTCAATAAATCGCCAACGATATAAGGCAATATAGCGGGTAATGCCATATATTTTTAGCCAATAACCAAAGCGATAAACAAAAGGCTGCTCGCGTTCACAAGGATAAAGTTCGATAACTGTCCAGTGATAAGAAATCGATATAATTTATTCAGTGCAAGCGACTAAGGAGAATATACGTATTTTAAACATAGCTTTTAAGCAAGTTTCTTCATTAAAACTACATCGAATTTATTTATCAAATGTCAAATCATAATTTTTTTCATGACAAATTGGCATATCTTCATTTATTTTTAATATATATATATTTTTATATATATTCCTCAGAAACAAGTGCAGACTGCCGTGTCTCTACACGAAGCTATCGCTTCTTGAATCGCTCTCCTTTGTGGCAAGGACCCAAACACATTGACCGACCAAGGATGCCGCAGGCTGCACCATCTACAGAGGTGTCCTTAGCTGCTCTCCTTCCATTTGCTCAGCCCTCTTTTAAGAGTGATTTAACACTCGAAAAAAATATATAAAATTGTAAGCTAAAGAGAATAGCTAAGAAATGTAATTAATATATAACAAATTCTAGTCAATATTCCACAAACTTGTTTATAATAATTTACCTTTATTTGGTATTCTTTACTATTTAATTCAAAATCCTGTTTATTTTATTCTAGTGCCCTACCCCTGTTGGTATGTGTTAAGTCGCGCGTAGACGACAGGGACGAGGACGAAGACGAGGACTTAGCATGGTGCGGTCATGAATCATGCCAAAAAATTGCAGTCACCGTTCGAGAAGGGCGACCCAAATACAGCCCCATCGCAGGCTCCCTTCAGCATCCGGATTCTCAGACTTTCGGCATCTCCTCCGCTTCTCCGTAATTGCGATTCTCGGACTCTGGCCCACTTGAGGCAACGCAGACAACGCAGGAACGGGGGAGAACCGATGGACGCCATGGATATGGCCATGGAGACATTGCCGATTTGCTCCTGTTTCAGCCACCGCAGCCCTCCGAAAGAATTCCAACGCAAGAAGGGGGCGTTGCAGGACTCACTCACTTTTAGTACACAACAAGAAAATCTACAAAATATATGCATATAAAATATTTAAAAAAAAAA
Source organism: Drosophila anomelani (assembly GCA_035045905.1). Taxonomy (NCBI): domain Eukaryota; kingdom Metazoa; phylum Arthropoda; class Insecta; order Diptera; family Drosophilidae; genus Drosophila; species Drosophila anomelani. The sequence continues at coordinate 9,381 of JAWNOO010000097.1, forward strand.
TCAAAAACATAAGGTAGTTTTTTACAAAATTAAAATATGGGCTAACATTTTTCTAGCTGCTGTTAAATATTTTGTACCAAATAAAGCCATTGTTTTGTAATATTATAATAATATATATTGTCGATTTTTCTTTGCCTGCAACGTCGTCTTGTAAAGGGGCGTAAATGCGCCCCATTTTTGCAAGTACCGTCCTCGTTGTCCCCAGAAGTTGTCGTTGTCGTTGTCGTCATCGTTGCCATCGTCAACGTTGTCGGTGGCACTTCACTTTTCTATATTAGCGCCGCGTAAGTGCAGCAGGGGCGTGGCAATTGCATTAGTGAGGAGGGGACCTGTCCCCCTGTCCCTGTCCCAGCGCTGGGACAAGGGGATAATGGGGCGTTCGAGGACATTAGTATCGCAGTAGATAAAGTGGTTGGAAGTGAAAAATTATGCGAAACTATAATGTTAACAGCAGGACAATGGCGAAATGAAAATACCCTATAAAGGCTGGTCTAAGGACTCATTTACTTTTAGAGATCAGTAGTTATAATTCCTTTAAAAATTATATTATTATTCATTAACAAATAAAGAGAGGAAATGACTTAATTTAAAGTCTGCTTGTTTAAAAACTCCTGCAAACTTGTTTTGGGTTTTCCTAAAACTTATTTCCAGCCACCGGAAAATGCAAGAGTATACAAATTTCGAAATTACCTACCACAAATATTGCTTATCAATTTCCTACAAGTGCCAAAAGTAATGCTTAAAATGTTCTATTATTTATTTATTTCTTCTAGATTCTGATAATTTCTTTTTAGATTTATTTAATCTAAAAATTGTTCCTTGCTTAGAAAAATATCTTGGACCTCGAAATCAAACTGAACTTTAAATAAATTCAAGAGGTAAGCAATCTGAAAGCCGAATAAAGTATGCCCCTAGAGGGCAGCCACATTTTTCGTGTGTAATATATGCCGCAAAGTTATAGTTTGCCCTTTGAACCACCGATTGAAATAAGTAGAATAAATACAGTGCGATGGACAAGTGGAAGTTGTGTGGAAAAGTGCTCAGTTGTCGTCGTCGTCGTCTGTCGTTTGATTCGGAAAAAAGAGGACGTTAGATGCACTCACTCCCTTTCTATGGGCAATACACTTGGAGAAATCTTGTAAGAATCATACCGATTTTAAGAAAAATAAGCATAAATTATAGCTGGAATAATGAATTAAATAAAATAAGTAAACAGGATACAAAGAAAATGTTAATTGCAGGTCCTGAACATGTCTGCACTTTTATTTTTCCGTGTATATAGCAGTTAGGATGTGTGTGAGCTATATGTGTGTGCTGTGTGCTGTGTGTGTGTGTGTGGCCCGTTTAATGGCCACAAAGCGGAAACTGGAGCGTGGCAGTTGCTGCTGCTGCTGCTGCTGCTTCTTCTATGTCTTTGGCTGATGCAGCTGCATTAGCAGCCATTTGCAGCAGGATTGCTGCATGTGTGTGTGTGTGTGTGTTCTTTCTCTCTCTTTCTCTCCCTCTCCCCCCTTCTCTTTCTCTCCCTCTCTCGGTCTGTCTGGTGTACTTTACTGCCGTTTATATTTATGTTTGCCGGCGCTGCCTTGTCCCCCCTTCGAAAAATGATGACATAAAAAATTGTGTTGCCCGCATTTGGGCGCTGCTCTCTGATTCGGTTTCGGTGCTACTCGCTGCCTCTTTAGGGGGTCTTTTTGGGCGTCTTCCGGGGATCCCCCTCCTCCATCCCGCCCATTCCGCTATACCGGAACACATATCTCCCTTGCACACTGGGCCCTAAGGCCAGTAGTCAGCGCAGACACACAGCCAGGAAGCCTTCCGATCGGAATTTATGGCTTTTTAAATCGAAAGAAATTCAATGCTTGTTTAAGAAGAATGAACGAATCGAAACGAGGGCCCCCCAAAACAAATTTCAAGATTTATGCTTACCCTCTCGCCAATGCTTATTTTGTACTCCGTCTTTCTTCTATTTTGTTTTCTAGTATTTTCGTTTTTTTTTTTTGTTTTTGGTTATTACTTTCTTTTGTTTGTTCCTGTTTACGCCAAGTGCCAGCTAAATAGTTATACTTCTTCTAGTATGAACTATATGGCGGATAGATTGCAGTTAACTTTAATGCGACAAGGATAATGCCTTGACAGCAGGCACAATTGTGTGCTGCTAATGAGTGGCAATTGAAGAATTGATGATGTTGCAAATTCCAGAGATATCTATCATACAAGTCAGTATCCTTGACTCCTCGATTAATTCAATGCTTACCCAAAAATATTTACATATATATTGATATTCATGGTTATAAATTCGTTTTCAATCAAAAAACATTCTCTTATTAAAACCAAAACTATAGATTCTGACAACAAAATATATATATCACATCCTTAGCAGGTTCTATATCATTTTGAAAGGGTGCTTATGTCCTTGCACGCGTTTCCCTGGCGACAAATAGCATTCGTTCAGCGCAAACACATGTGTTTCCCCATCCCTCAAGGATCTGCGATGCTTGAAAATACTCCTAAATCGCGTGGGCCACCAATATATATTTGATTCCTTTGTAAGCTTCGATTTTCGCCAGGGAGTGAAAGTGAACATGGTGGGGATAGGCGAGGAGGGAGGAGGGAGGAGCATAGAAGACCCAGGACCCGAGGACTATTAAATGCTGGCTGGCCTTGGTGACGCGTCGCGACGCTATGCGCATAAAAAATGGAAAATCAAATCGGAAAAACACGCACAAAGGCGTTGGCCAGCCCCAAAAGTGGGTGGGTGGGTGCTCTTGGATAGGAAAATTACAAAAAAGCGAGAAAAATGGGAAATAGAAAATAGAAAATAGAAAATAGAGGGGATGTGGAAAGTGAGACGGGGGTCGCCAGAGATCGCATTGAATGCGTTTGTTGGCACAGGGACAAGCGGAGCTGTGGGCGTAGCTGCCTTGTGCTACTTTTGGCAACACACACACACGCACTGGCTGTGACTACCAAACACACACAAAAGCCACGGCCCCATTTTGTGAACTGAAACAGAATCTGATTCCGAATCCGAATCCGAATACGAATCCGAGCCCGAAACTGAAACTGAATCTGAATCTGAAGTTGGAACTGAAACTGAAACTGAACCTGAGGCCAGAAACCGAAAACCGAAGCCGCAGACGAAGCTGTGTTCAATGCGGGCGTTGTCAGTGTCCCGATGTAGCATTGTCCTTCGTCCTTTTCCCCCACAGACGTTGTCCAGTGCAATATATGCGTATCATTTAGTTTAAAATGTAGTTAAAAATTCACAAACAAATATAGTCAGCAAAGGCTGACTTACACACTTCAATTTTCTGGCCAAGCAAAGTTTGATTTTTGATCTTCGAGTGCTTCGAATGTGACATTCTCTGGGGTCTTAAAATTAAAGCTGGGGAAATGGAAATCTGTTCTGTGCATCGTTCCTCTCAAGTGATTTTTACTTTTGTTTCATTTATTTTTTTTTTTTTTGTATTTCGCTGTGTGCGTATTTTGTTCTTTCTGCGGCAATTGCCGAAAATCCAAATTAAGCTGTGGCAATAAAGCCTGGCCCAGACAATAACGGCTAACCTCAGTCCCTGGCAGTCAGCGAGTCCACTTACCCAAAATAAAAAAAAACGGGTTTATTGCAAATGTGAAAAAATAACAATTGTTCTGCAGGCACAGAAATAACTCAAATCGTAGTATCGGATGATTCATTTGTTAACCAACATCTAATATCAGGTTGGGGGCAAAGACTAGGCCTACCCTTTTGATAGATATTTTCTGCGAGTGCAGGACCGATGGGCGGCCTTCTCCTCCACAGTTCCGCCCCCACAACTAACTCAGGCCACTGGAGCGCCTCAATGGACACACGGAACCGGGGAATGGATGGATACGAGGGGCGAAAAGCTGAAGCGGAACTTGGAGAATGTTTTGAGTGTTGAGAGGATGTCGGGCGAAAGTCATGCGATTGTTTTGTGTTATGTTGCGAGTCCTTGCCGTCGACCGGGTTTTGTTTGAATGGCACTTGAATCGAGGAGGGGCTTTGGGGGCAGGGACAGCGACTGGAAATGGGATTTGGGAGTGGAAGTGGAAGTGGAATGGGGATTTCGAATGAGACTGAGACTGAGACTGAGACTGAGACTGAGACTGAGACTGAGACTGAGACTGAGACTGAGACTGAGACTGAGACTGAGACTGAGACTGAGACTGAGACTGGACTGTGGACTGTGGACTATATAGAATATTGGGTTCAGGGGCTAATAAATAAAAGCCACTTACTTGATATAAATGAAAGCACAAGAATCATATCTATGGTCACTTGAAACCACTTCATCTCATTTCCCTCTTTACCGCTGTTTGGCCTTTGCTGCGGTGGTGCGGTGGTGTGGCGCAGGATTTCCTTCAATAATTTCGCTATTATTTTGTGGCAACTCCAATCTTCAATCTTCCCGATTTTCGATTTTCGATTTCAGATTTCCGATTTCCGATTTCCGATTTCCTATTCAAGGCTCAGGCGCAGCATCTGTCGCGGGAATACTATATAAATTTCTCTCTGTGTGGCGCGGCTGCTTGTTGTGCGTTATATTCATTTCAGTTGCTGGTATTTCTCTCAGTGTTGGTGTGTTGGCAATTAGTCGTTGTGGCAGCATTTATTTACATCAATTATTATTGCAGGAATCGCTTCCTTTCCCCGCCCCTTGATTTCATCGTAAATATATATATATATATATATGTATATATATAGCGTATCTCTCTCTCTATATGGTAGTATACGGTATATTTGGCATATATTTTTGTTCGATTTACTAGGTATATAAATATATTTGTAAATATATTTGTTTCTTGGCAGTTTTCGATTAAAATTCTTCAAATGTTCTTTTTGGTGGCCTTCCTTTGTTGTGCATTTGCTGTGCTCCTGGCTCCTCGCTGATGTCCTTTTGCCTCATATTGTTTCATTCCCCCGCATCCTCCTCCATCTGTCCTTGTTATTCGATAAAAAGTGAGTGCGAATTGGTGAATTGGTGGCGAAGGGACCGAAATAGACAGGCAGACAGGCAAAGAAAATAGATAGAGAGTCCCCTGAAAAGGAGAGGAGAAAACAATTGAGGCAATCATTTAATTAGTATTTTCATTCTTTTTTTTCATTTCGATTTAGAGCAAGAACTTATATGTACCACATGTCCCCAGGGGAATTTATTGAAGTTCGAGGAGGCATCTTAGTAAAATAAAGTGAGATTGAGTTTTAAAGTTGGCATTTTATACGGTTTCTATGAGTTCTTCTTATGAGGCAAATGATTATATACACTACTGGCCAAAATAATAGGTACACGAGGTGAAGGTTTGCTTCAAGCCTCGAAAAAGTTTTTAAATAAGCTCAATTTCATTGCATACTAACATCACTCAACTTCAGTGCAAGAACAATGAGTGTATCCACAAATTTCATTGCCTACTTTTGGGTTGCATTTGCTCACACCATTAACATCACTCAACTTCACTGTAGCCAACAGAGGGCACAACAGTTAAGCCAGCCATTCTGAAGCTAACAGGGGGCACAACTGTTAAGCCAACCATTCTGAAGCTAACAGGGGGCACAAAAATCACGAAATCTGCAAATTGCCCGTTTTTCAAATTTGGGTAACAGGCGAACAGAAGCCAGTAGCAAGCATAGAACAGCTTTCCGATTCGAAATGAATCCTTTTTGAAAATCTTTGAATTGCCGAAAAAATGATAAAAAAAATGGTGACATTTTTTTTTAAATTTATAAGAGGTATAAGGGGTCAATATTGTTAAAAAAAATAAAGATAATTGAATGTTATTTTAATTTAGAAAGCTTGTATGCAGAGTTGTTAGCCGTTTACATACGAGCATACAACAGTTTTCCGATTCCTTAATTAATTCTTTCTTGGCCAAGTTATGATAATTTAAATACTTTTTTTGCAAAAATGGCTGCATCCATAACTTGGCTAAAAATACATAAAATTTTAACTCTGAAAGCGCAGATTTGCTTGTTTTTATTAGCTTAACAAAGCCGCAAACTTGAATACATATATTCTAATTTTAAATTTACCGATTTTCCTTTTTTTTTTAATTTTTAACGATGTACCCCCTTTTCTTTTTTTTTGCAAATATGGCTGGTAATGGTGTGAGCACTCGCTCATTTCATTCCTTCCTTTTCTTTCCCCTCGGCCACAAGATGCAGCTGTGAAATTGAACTTTTTTTACGAGGCTTGAAACAAACCTTCATCTCGTGTACTTCTTATTTCGATCAGTTGTGTATACTTCCCATCTGATTTATCTGATTTACTCCTCGTCTTGTACACTTCGTAAGGTCAAGCTCATCCGCTTCATGTCTGAAGGACAATAAACTTTTCATTTCCATGCTGAAAATCCGAAAACACAATTTTCCCTCTTAAAGGACTTTCTCCGACTTTCTTCTTTTTCTGTTTATGCAAATTGATTTTAATTATAATTTTCTTCTCTGGCTGCTGACCCAAATTGGATTGTTTGAAATGTGTATATAAGTGTGAGTATTAAAATGAAGAATTCTGCCGTTTTGGGCCGCAAACATTTTGTGAATTTTAATTGCTAATTTCGCGTAATTCATTTACCCCGAATCTGAAGGTATATCCCCTGGCATTCTTCACAAAAGTTTTTGTTCCTCGCCGGGGTCCTCTTTGGGTCTGTTAATTTAATTAATAACTCTGGAAGAGACTTGACAAACTGACGAACTGGTGTCCCTTGTCATACCCGGTACGCGTAGAGAACAAGGATATAAGGATATCGTTGTTGTTGGGACACTTATTCTTCTTGCCCCAAAACTCAGATATATGTAATTATTTTTATTTATTTTACAAAGCCTTGGGTAAAGGGTATCCCTTAGTAGACCGCCCTCCTCTCTTTCTCTCCCACTTGCTTGGGTTTGGCTTGGTTTGGGTTCTGGGCTCCCTTTTGAATAAGATAATCTTGAAAGTCCCATAAGTGGCTGAGTGATTGCCCAACTTTAATTTGCAGGACATTTGTTTTGAAGGGTCGGGTGTGTGTTGAAGTCTCTAATTGAAATATAAAGAATTTCGGCAACTCACACTCACCCTTTTCTTAAGCAAGAAATCAATTTAAGTGCGCTTTCAAAGGAAACATACATATTTCCTTTAACCTAATTGTATTTACTAACTAACATTGCATAATATTTGTATTACAAATATAGAGTTAAAATATACCCAATAATTTCCAGAATTAAAACTTGCAACTTTTTCGGTGGCTTTGAAAAGTTGTTTTAAATTATTGCGCAATTCAATTAGGATGACTTTAAGACGCCACTTGAACAAAATGAGGGGGAGGGTGGAGGGAATAGTGTCAAGGAGGCGGAAACAACATTTTTAAAAAGGGGGCTTGGGGCTTGGGGCTCAAGAATGGCGCGGCATGAATGAGAAATTTGGCAAGGGCGTGAACCGGCTTTCGGAAGTAATTTAAGAAAATGTCATAAGAGTGTGCACATGACCTTCCCACCTGCACACCTGCACACCCACACACGTGCGCCTCTGTGCCTCACCCACGCAGCTCACCTGGCAACGGCCTTACCTTAACGCGCTGTCAAATATTTAACCCTCTCAGTGTCCCAGCGATATATCCTTTGCTTTAAGATTAATTAATTAATCCAACATAGAAATAAAAATTAACAAATTACAATTAATATTGATAAATATTATAAAGAATAAATATTACTTAAGGCAAAGGACAAAAGAAAGTTCTTACACTGTTTACAAGTTACAAAATATATTTATATTCCTATTCCGATATTTATATACTGAATATTAGGCAGAGGGTTAAGTGATTGCGGCAGAGGCAAAGCCAGCGCCAGCGCCAGGTGGCAGGTGGCAGGACATGGCTGGATGGCTATATGTCTGTGTGTCTGTGTGTCTGTGTGATGGAGGAACCGCTCGAGGACGACACGTTTTTGATGCAACAAAAGATGCCAAGTGTCAATTTAAACAGCCGCACCACACTTGGCACGCAGGGGCAAGGGGGCTTGTCTCCTCCCAAAAAAAAAAAAAGGAAAGTGCCAGGGGCATTATTCGCTCTCGCTCTGACTCTCGCAGGACGAAGACCTGCCACTTGAAGCCTGAAAAAGCCAACGTTGACAGCGTTTAAGACTTTACTTTCTCCATTGTCCTTGCCAGCGCCATGATGGCTTGACAGGGCAAGGCCCCCTCCCATTTCGCCTCTTTTATCCAGCTCCCATCCTGGTCCCCTGTCCCGTTCAGCCTGTCTTCGCCTGTTGTCTCCTCATATTAAATGCATTGGGAAATGTACGACCAACAAAAAAAAAAATAAAATAACGAGGGGAAAGCCAAAGAGAGCGCATTGTTGCACCTTGAAATCTGTGTATATCCTGGACGCACGAAATAATTATATTAGCTCAGGGCAAAATGTGTAAAGTAAACAGTTTAAGAAGGGAAAAGGTAATACGGTTTCAGTCAACAGATTGAGTTTATATTTTTATTTATATTTTGTTAATTTTAAAGAGGACTTTCAAATGTTTAATCCTTCATCAAAAAAATATATATATAAAAATGTCAATTCTCATATATTTCAATATTACGAAATGCAACAAAAAAATGTTAGTATATAAAAATAACATTTTAATTAAATGAAAATATTAAATGAAATATTAAAATATAATTTAATATTTTTTTTTTAAAACCCAAAAACATTGAAAATAAAATCAGCCTTTATTTATTTCAATTCTGCCCACAAAAAAATTGTAACAAAATTTCTTATAGGAAAATTCGATTTTTCCCAGTCAACTTCCGTTTGTCAGTCCGCCCAATTTGCTGCGTCATCATCGCGATAGTTTCCCCTTGCCTGCCCCTCTTCCATGGGGCCCGTTGTTCCCCAAAAAAGGCACCCAAAGAGAGCCCGACCCCAACCACCAGATTTGTCGCTCATTATGGGCCTCATTAGGCGGCGCTCGCGGCATGTCAAGTCTGCAAACAGGGGCGGCGCTGAGAGACTGGGAATGGGGGAGGGCAAAAAAAGAACGAGGGGGCGTCTGGGTGGGCCGGGTCTCCTCCTGTCCTGACCCTTAACCCTTAACCCCTAACCCCTAATCAGGCGGAGCAGCAGAATAAGGGGCGTAGTAACTATATTATGCAGTCGCCAAATTAAGTTGTACGGCCACCGTCTGGATTCTAGCCAAGCAGCTGGCAGTGAGTGTTATTTGCAGTTTCCAACGAATGCTTTATACAGATATACACATATATTTTTTAGATAATAATAATATATATATTAATTATTATGTTTTGTTAAACTAATCATTGCCATAAACTTTGCTATTTGATTAATTAGCAAACAGAAACTTAAATCTTTTCAGGATTATTATTATTTGTTTAATTTGTGACTTTAACTTCTTCATTTTTCTCTGGCCACTAAAATATGCATTGAATATGCTGCCAAGAAAGTCACTGGCAGAGGCTAAGGCCACAGCAATTTGGGGTTCCCGTCATCAACATAAACATTGTGATTATGTTGGAAAATTGAAAAACAAACATCTCGGAACTCATTCGCATGCTCGGCATGCCTCTTCCTCCGTCGCTCCGTCCCCTCCGTTGCCTCTGTCGTTGTCTGGTTGTTGCTGATATCGCTATTATTACATGCATATTTCGTGTAATGAGTGCGATTAGCATTTTCAATGAAGTGGGGTTAACTGTGTGCCCTGCATTTCTAGTTGGCCTTCCTGCCGAAAGCTTTCTTCCCAGCCCCGAAAATCTCTCCCAACTGATGACGCTGATTCTCAAAATGGGGCTGCACCATCAACATAATCATCGGCATCAACATTTCAAATTTAGCAGCATTATTTCCCAGGCGCTCCTAGGGATTCATATATACTATGTTCATATATGCGTTTGAATCGACATTTATTTGCTATATATTAATATATATGTGATATGTATGTATGGCCACGCAGGCCGCCTCAATAAACAGTCACTGCAGTTGATCAATTGCCAGGCATATTTTATGAATTGAGAACACTGCGAGCAAAAAGTGATTGACTTTTAATAAAGAAGACCAAGATATAGCTCATTGCTTTTAGGAAAAACCTAGATTGAAATCTAAATTGTATATTTATGTTTTTAATTTTAGAGTATTTGTTATATCCTTGAAGATAAAGTTTGTATTATTTCTAATAATCTCTATATGTGGTTGAGCATGTAACACATAATCTCTACTTGTATCTAATTGCTTTCCATATGTGAAAATAGTGAACAGCAAGGTTTTGAATCCTGAAATATAAACATACAAAAACCCATTTTGAGGAGTGTAAATGCACGATTTTCAGTTGAATTTCGGCCCCAATTCAATAACAGCCGCTCACACATTTTTTGTGGTCCCTTTTTTTATGGCTATAGCTACTTTCCTTAAACCGAATACCCAACACGCCGACCCTCTACGCGCCACCAGCTGAGCCTTGTCCTTGAGTTGGCATCTTTAATGTTGCCTACTTTTTTGCGTTCTCGCCGTTTGCTTTTTTTTTCGCCAATCCACGCACACACACACACACACACGAATATATAATATATATATCTTTGTATATATCTGGGGGGGGGATGATGCTAGATTTTCGCTTTTAACTCATTGTCTACTTATTGCTCGCCTTGGGTTCTCCGCAAGCCCAACCCCTTATCCTGTTGGTGTCCTTGCCGCTGGTTTTGCATTTTTGTGGCCTGCAATTCGCACACTTACACTCACAGGTGACAGTCGCCAACCTTGCACCCATATATACGCTTTTTTTCATGCTTTTTATGAGGGGGGGGGTTAGCAATGGGAAACCATTTCTCCGAGTTTCGCCTTCGCCTTGGCAGTTGATTTCTGTCACAGCTGCCGTCTGTGATTTGTGTTTTTCTCTCTCGTATTCTTTTTTGTTTTTCTTGTGTTTTTACCTCGCCCATTTTCCCTTTGTCTATGCCGCTGTCAGTGTCGTTGTGCCTACTTATTTTGGACTTTTCCTTTTGGCATTCGGTACGTAGATTTATTGCTCATACGCACTGTGTGCCCTGCCATGTTTCATTTCCTTTGTACTCGTATTTATAAGCTGTTTAAAGCGCTGCCAGCAGGCAGGCCCTCGCCTCGAGTGACAAATTACGAGCTGGAGAATTGATTATCTTATTCGAGATTATCCCAAGTGTCTATGTGACGGGTTATTGCCCCATTCGATGTGGTTCGACTAAGCCGCCATGAATTATACGAGTTCATGGCGACACAACCCCAGACGACATCCTCTTCTTCTCATATATGTATGTTGAATGGTGACAAAAAAAATAAATAAAGAAAAAGGATTCAAGCACGATTTATATTTTCCTGGATTTTTGATTTTTTTCTACCCGTTTCTATTATAATATAATTATTACTTTATATATTTAGTTGAAATAACTTCAGTATTCATTTAATTTCACCTCGACTGCATCTTGAATGTCAGTGGATTCTGAAATCATCAAGTGAAACGCAGCTTTTCAGCGACTTGAGGCCAACATTAATGGCTTAATGCCAGGGCCATTTGATATCCACTTGATGCAGTGCCATTCAGGCAATCCTTTCGCCCCTTCAGCCCGCACTCCCCTGCTGCATTTCCTTTTTTAATGCCAACTGCATTTCCTTCGTTTGCCTTTAGCCTAGGCTTGTTATGATGAGGCGCAGTTTTACTCGTTTCCGCTTGGACAGGATCCGTTCGCGTGGAACTTGTTATCGCCATAAGACCAGATCCGGGGGGCAGGTGGCAGGGGGCATGTTGCACATTTTTGCAGCTCAAGTCCTGTGTTTTTATTGACAGAAGGTTGAAAGGAAGACGTCCCTGCTCTCTCTCTCTCTATCTCTCCCTCCGGCTGAGCATTCTGACCGGCTTGCCGCCTCGTACACAAAATGAGACACTTGACTGAAATGGTTGTCATGGTAATGCAGATGCCAAGGCACTGACTGTTTGCCAATGGGTGTGCCGGAACAATAACTTTCGCAAAAGTAGGTAATATGGCGGAGTCCTTTTATGGGGGAAACCATCACACAAATGACTCTCTTGCAATATTTAATGTGCATTTATTTGCATGAACATGAAAACACACTTTCGATTATTACGACCAAACAGCTCTCTTCTAGTCAAAGATGGAATAGATAACACTTCCTTGGCTTGTCCAGGGTAGAGTCCTTTCGATACCCCCAAAACTCGGCAACTGCCTGGCTGCCGGTGCTTCAGTTGTTGGCTGATGTTTTAGCCCCGACGATGGAGAGTTGTCCTGAATGGTTTGCTTTGTCATTAAGGTTGAGTTTTCCGCTGCAGTTTCTGTTGCTGTTTCGGATTCGAGCTCCGTGTCTGCCTCTGTCCAGGACCAGGTGAAGTGGCCAGCGAGCTATGGAGGATGCTCTAATTAAATTTCCCCGGTCGCTTAATTATGTCGCCTTTCCGTGGGCCGCCACGCCCCTTACAGCCCCCCCTCCAACAGCTCTTCTCATGTTGACTGAAGCAAATAAATCAAGTTAAATAATTGCCCCTCGTATTGTCAACTCATTTATAGAATGTGTGTGTGTGTGTGTGTGTGTGTGTAAGGACATGGTCCGAAGGCATACACGGACACTGAGGAAAATTGGATGCAAATGATTTATTTTTGAAAGAATATACTTTTGTAATACAACAATTTTTAAATAAGATTTATATAGATAAGCAGGATATATTTTAAGGATATTTTGATTTTAAAATAAAGAAACTATAATAAGAACTATAAGAGGAACATGTTGGTATATGAAAGCAATAAAATTCACAGCCAATTACCAAGCATAAATATTTTAATTAAACTCCAACTTAAAAAAAATTCATTATTATAATAAATTATTAGAGTAAAACTAAAAGGTTCTGATGAGGACACACACAGAAAAAGTTTTCTCTTTTATATTTATATTGCCGGATCTCGGCCTGCTCCCCCCCTTACTCAACCCACAACCTGGAAACAACAAATTGTTTGGCGAAAATTTTATTATAATTAAAACATTTTACTAAGCACCAGGCCAAAAAAAACGCTAATACACACAAACACACACAAGCGCGCCGGGCACATTATCCACTTCGTGTGCGAGTCACTTCCGGTTCCTGGCGCTGAACTTCCGGTCCGCTTGTCCCTTCCCCGCTGTGGGATTCTTTGACGTTAGTTTAACTATGCATAAGCTTTGACTTGGTCTAGGGAATACGTTACATATAGTCAAACGATATTTGTGCATATATACAGAGCTTTATGTGGGTTTAACATTTAATATTTTTAAATATTTAAACAGAAAACCATATTGCAGTAAAAATAAATTGAAAAATAAGAACATTTTATTTGGAGATTCGCTTTTTATAGATTAGTTATTAATAATTGCTTCTACTTTACAGAGTAAATATATTGGTATTAAAAAAAATAAATATATATTAAATATTAAAAAATTAAGAAACTCTGAAAAAAATTGTTTAATTAATTTAATCAGTTAAATTCAATAAAATTTTCTCATTTTATATTGACAAACACAAGTCTAAAATATTAAGTATTAATTAATTAGGCAGCAGCCTAAATTAAGTTAGAAATAAAACCCAGTTTAACTGCCTGCATTTTTACCAAAATGGCCTCACGGTGCTTGAACTCGATTCTGGCCATTTAAAACTTGGCCAAGCAGGCCGTGCCCTCTAAGCACCACCCACTCCCCACAGTCCTGCCTCTAATGGCATTTGGCCCGCAGGCAAATGCAATTTTTTCGGCTCAAAATGAAAGCAAATTTTCCGCATTAAGTAAGCCATAATTGAATAACGTCATAAGCTGCTCCTAACACAACCGGCAGTCGCGTGTGTATGTGGGTGTGCGGGGGTGTGTGTGTGTAATCAATTATGCTTTTTACGACAAACGCCATTAGAGGGTGAAAAGGGGGAGGCGTTGCAAAAAACATTAGCATCAACAACAGGCATAAAACCACCCCCTCCGCCTGCCCTCCCCCACCAGCCGAAAGTCATCCGTCAAAATTTTAAGTAATTTTATTTGACACAAAATTTCAAATCGCCAAAACATTTTCAAAGCGCTAAATTTGATTTAATTTTCACTTTAATTGCCTCATTTGCATTTTTGACACACAAACCAAAGGCACTCGAATGAAAGTTAAGTATTTATCGATGGAAGTTAACTGAATAAAGACAGAAATAATCAATAGTTTAAAGTTGTAAAAAAATGCTTATTAAAATGAGAGTTGATTTAGTTTAAAGTTTGCCTTTTTTTTGTAATAAAAGTGTATTCACTATTGGTCTCTATAAACCGACTCGTCATCGTTCCCCCCATCTCGTTGTCGCACGCCTCGTTGTCATCATCTTTTGTCATCTGGCCGGAGATCCTGGCCCTTCGCCACTCCTTTGCTCCTTGGCTCCTGGGCCTTGAGCCTGTCCCCACCTAATTCCTTGACGCTGCGCTTAACGTCCATTCATCTTCATCTGCGTCATGGCTTCTAAGCTTCGCCTTTTGTTGGCCCCGCTCATGGTCCTGTCGCCTCCTTCAAAGTGTCGAACCTTTCAACCTTTCGATGCTTAAATTTCAGCAAATATTTGGTCTTTTTTCAGTTGACTTATATTGGGCCTTAGGTTTCCGACATTCGGCTTTCGGCATTGGTTTTGCTTTTGCCTTTAAGGGGGGGGCTAAGGTCCACTTTTTGGTCACACTTATGAGGGCCTTAAGGATCCAAGAGTATTATAAATAGTTTATAAGGAGGCAGAAGAAGCTTCCTTTTAGCTATCTCATATACATATATTTTCATGATCAGTTTTACCAGTATTTTAGAAATAGTGATAAATGAGAAATAATAAAAAAATGATTAATAAATAATTGATTTGCAATTATGGTTCTTTTTAAATAAAACATTTATGTTTCAATTTAACAACAAATAAAATAAAATATATTTTCCCAAGAAAACAAAAATATTTAAGCTGTTAAATACAAAATATATATTTAAAAAACAAGCCAAGCTCATAAAATGCCATAAAGAATACCTTTCAGATTCATTCTAAAGTGCAGAATATATTCCTAATCCTAATTACTTATAATAAAAACTATAGCCTAAAACCAAGCACAGAACTATCACTAAGTTAACAAAGATGAACTTTTGAATTCCTTGTTTCAATTCTGAATTTTAAAGACCTTGAATTTGGATTCCTTTTCTCTTAGCTCTTTCTCCGTTGTCTTCACGTCGGCATGAATGACGATGAAGGAAGGAAAAAAGTCGTCGCTTCAATGTTTTTGTCATTAAGACTTAGCTCGTCCCGTTCTGCCTTCCGATGTCCTTCCATATATCCATATATAGTAACGCTGGATAAAGTCCTTAGGCCCCTCCCTTCCCGGAACTCCGCAGCCGCAGCGCCCGCTGCCATCGTTTGTGCTAACGGATTTGTCAAAGGCATTAAAACGAAATCTCGCGCAAACTGGGCATCAATCATGACGGGGAACACACGACGGTACACTGAGCGAAATGCAGTTCCAGCAGGGTTTAATCAAACCCAACTTGAAGCATTTTATAAGGCAGACTTTGGTCTAAAAGTAGGCTAAATCCCATTATAATGCCATTAGTTTCAGTTATTTTCCAGTTCAGTTCCCGTCTCTTTCCCTGATACTCCAAAAATAAGGATCAGTACGGATATTTCTCCTTATTTCCAATTTCTTATTCGGCTCAGTGTATGCCAGCCCCGTTTGCATCCTTATCCTTAGTACCAATGCCATCGCCAGCATCTCCAATCCACACCATACAACGCATACAAAAAAGGCTTCGCCAAAAGGATCCTTCTACTCCTTGGCCCGCGGGCATGAGGGCCGTTCGAAGGACTGCAGGGGGCTGTGTGTGTTTTTTTGTTAACCCTTTGAGGGAGGAGCTTAACAATGGCCGATGGGCCAAGTCAAAGGCACAAAGCGGCCGAAACGAATATGGAAAATGCCACTCTGAATGGGCTGAAGGGCTGCTGGTTTCGACAAAGGACCAATGTGTAGGGGTCAGAAAATATATGTTTGTATGTATACATGGGAAACACCAGGAACATTTAATGCCAACAAATATAGGTTTAATAATTATTAATAATTGTGTACAACTATAAAAGTAATAAATAAATTATATAGTTGATGTTACACATCAAGTTGAAGGCGAAAAAAATTAGAAAAATCAGAAAAAAAAAGTACGCTAAACTCTCTTAAAAAAGAACCTAAAAAACTGATTGATTCAACAAAAAATGCATTAACTTTTTAGCCTCCCTTAATCGCCATGACATCGCTGATTTAACAACTCGTTGATGGCCGATTTTAATGACCATAATTGATATCATTTAATATCAACGGGCATGTTTCAATTATTTCGAGAATACTTTTTGCATTTGGTATTTGCTAGTTTTTTGTTTCTATTACTTTTCCTTTTTTTGTTATATTTTTTTTTTCAGTCAATGTTTTGGACTGCGGTTTTGTTGGCGCGGTTTGTGCGGTTGCAGCAGCAGCAGCAGCCGCGCGAAATTCAGCAGATTTGCAGCGCTTAATGAAAATTTTCAATTCACTTTGACACTTTATGACAAACTTTGGTTTTGGCCAAACAACGGCGACAAAAGCCATCGATGTGAGCGTTATGGCGGCTTTAATGCCACGCCTGTCAGACGCACTTGTCCCACGTCCTTCGTCCTTCGTCCCCTTTGGCCGGGTGTGCGCACTGGGCACCCCTTCCCCGTCATCTCGCCTTTGCCTTCGACGCCAATTTCCAAAAGTGCTGTCAGCAATATTTGGCCGACTATTTTTTCCTTTTTTTTTTTTGTTTTGTTCGTTCGTCCGTCGTCAGCTGCCAGTAGCACTTAAGGCCAACAGGAGCGGCAGCGGCAGTGGCAAAAAACAGGACGCAAGGACACAAGGCAGGCCTACAGGAGCTCAGCTACCTTAAAAAATATTCAATTGCTATGGGGGGGGAAAAGAAATATCACAAGGCTAGTCAGGGTTTCATTCAGTGACAGACAAAGGACTAAAATTAGAACCACATAAAATGGTGATATTTTTGGACTCCGTTTGATACTATTCACAAGTGCCTAAAGTCAAAGATTAATATATCCTCATAGAGAACCATTTATCTATAAATAATATTTTTCATTTCGAACATAAGTTAAATTATTGTAAAAACTCTTTACCAAAATTCCATAAAACCCCATTTAACAATGGGTACAGAGAGAGAGAGAGAGGGGGGTAGCGGCAGTGACTGGCAAAGGTGTTAAGACTTCCGAGGGTTCCTCCTGGCTCCTGGCTCCTGGCTCCCGATTCTCGTTTTCCGATCCCGTTGCCAGGCCCCAAAATCATTCCATTGCTGGCCTCATCATTTTGCGAATAAAGTCACGTTTTGCTTATTTAACATTTCGTTGATTTCTTGCCTATGCCCCGGCCTCCCTTTCCCTCCCTCCCTCTCTTTCTTTCCCACTTTTGCTTGCGGAAAGTGTCCTTAAAGCCATATGGCAGTCATTGGCGTTGCTTTGCATTTATTCATTTAGTTGTGGAAATTCATTATGCATTCATTTCGACTCTGGGCTCCATTCGCCGCTAAGCCCAAACACAAGCAGCATCGCCCTGCGCTGAGCAATAACGATAACTTATCGATTATTCGCCTTAATGGCTGTCAAAAATAACAGCAGTAACAATAATGGCAGGAAGGAAAGTCTAGCCTACGGAAAGCCGAAGTTCGGATATCCTTGCATTATTATAGCTACAAATATTTCTCTCACTTTATTACAAACTTTTACCTAAAATTAGAATACCCTCAGCCAAGGGTATAATAAGCATAATAATGAGAGTTTTGTGCTCTTGGCAATTGGCTGAAACTCTGCTCAAATTGATCAAACTTTTGGGGGCCTCAAGTGGTATGTGGCCTACCCTTTAAGCATTTATCTTTTACTCAAACTTAATTTGCTGCTTAAAGAACTGCGATAACTATTGAAATTTTTGGGCCCAACGCACCCACACACACACACACACCCAGTATACTGTGTGTGTTGGGAAAATTGCCGATGGCACAATTTTCTTTTGTGCCTGGCAAATTGTGTGACTTTTAACACTTGATATTCTTTTAATGAATTATTTCGTCCTTGCGGCCCCTGCGCTTCTCTGGTTATTTACATTTTTCAACTATTTTGCATGCCAAGGCTGGCCAAGGGAAATTTGGAAAATTGCGGGAAACGAGAGTGTGGGAATGCGAATGGAAAATGGCAATGGGAAGGTTAAGGGAATGGGAAAGGGAACATGAAAATGAGAAGGGAAAGGGGAACTTTTGTAAGTCAACAGGCTGCCGCAGGGCGAAGGAAACTTTTCAAGCAAATAGTTTGCAATTGAGTTATTTATTGTGTGTGTGTTTGAGTGTGTATTTGGTAATGTGCGTGTGTGCCTGGTTTTCGGCCAGAAAATGGCCAAATTATTTGGTCGAGACAGAGTCCATTTTGGGCCATTTATAGTTACCAAGTAGCTGTTCCGTTTCTGTATTGTGTTTCGCCTTTCCCATTGCCATTTAGCTGGCGGCCAACATTTTGTTTCATTTTCATTTTCATTTTCATTTTGGTTTTCATTTCTTTTTTTTTTTTGTTTTCCTTGGCTTTGTGTTTTTGGCCCCACTCCCTTATATTTGCCTTGTGGTTGCCACTTTTGATTGTTTTGACCAAAATATTTGCTGTGCTGCCGCATGGAAGCATTGTTTGTTACGTCTGTATAAATGTGTATAAAAATATATCCAAGAATGGAGGGGAAAAATATATATAATAACAGGAAGAAAACAGCATGATTCCATATCTAATTGAAGCAGATCAAAGTAAGCCCTGAGCTTAGTGTTCTTGGATCTCCCAGCAGCAATCAGTCAGCATTCAGTATTCAGTCCGAGATCTCAACGTGCAACCTAAATAACCAAACCAAAAAATAAAGCATTCGATATTAAACAAAACATATTTCAGCAAAAAACTAAAATTTCATTCGAATTTCAATGGCAAGCAAATCAAAAGAACTCAAAGCTGAGCAGGAACGCCTCGATCGCAGATGCCGCAAAAAGATAAATATTATCAGCGAACTGAAATGCGGCTTGAAGCGGGTCGAGGACCGTGTCCTGTGCACCAATTGGATTGATTTTCTCAGTTCCTGTGCCAAGGACGAGGCCAGGGTCCGTGAGTGCGTGCTGGATCAGATGGAGCGGCAACTGCGAAAGGGTCCCCTGACCAGGCCCTTCACTACTCACGTCTACAATCGTACTGATCTGCACGTGCTCCTGGACGAGGAGGGGCGTCAACGTTTGCGCAGGTCCAGTCAGCCGGAAGTGGCCACTTCGAGGCAATCCCAAAAAAGTATAAGCTGGAAGCCATATCCTTTCGTTTGGCGCCAGAGGGTTAAGCATCTGAGCACTCTGGAGGAGCAGTATCGCCGCGAGGAGCAAGAGCGATGGCTCCTGCAGCAGCCCAAAAAAGGTACTGCAAACCAGGAGGTTGGAGTTCAAGTAGAACTGCCTCCACTCTCTCCAAAGCAAGAGGCTGATAAGAAGCAGGATATCAATAAGCAGGAGATGAAAAAGCAGGATATTAATAAGCAGGATATCAATAAGCAGGATATCAAAAGGCAGGATATCAAAAGACAGGATATCAAAAGGCAGGATATAAAGAAGCAGGAGATCAAGAAGCAGGAGATCAGAAAGCAGGATATAAAAAAGGAAGATATCAAAAAGCAGGAGATCAGAAAGCAGGATCTAAAAAAGGAAGATATCAAAAAGCAGGAGACCAAAAAGGAGATCAAAAAGCAGGAGACCAAGAAACAGGAGGATCGGGAGCCCCTGCGTGATCCCAAGGTGGCCGAGCGACGCAAGTTAGACCGCCAGCGAAGGGCTGAGGCCCAACAGCTAAGAGAACGACATCTGCTCGAACAGCAGCTGAAGGTTAACAAGCAACGCGACTATGAACGCAATTTAATAAACAAGCGACGGGAAGCACAGAGTCCGCCGCGAAAGGAATACAAAACCACGCAGCTCCCTAAGCTCAAAGTAAAAGCGAAGGAAGTGAAGAATTTGGAAGCAGCTCAAGAAGCCAAGAAGGAAGTAAAGTGCCAGACTTGCCACTCTGTTACCACCTGTGTGCGTTGCGAGGTCCTTGAGCAGCAGGCCGTCCTGCGAGCGGAGAACATAAAGCAGAAGGTGATGGCCTACGAAGAGCTGAAGCAGTACCACAGCAAAATGGCGCTGGAGGAGCGACAGCGTCTGAAGATGGAGCAATTGGAGGAGGAGGCCACACAGGGCAGAGCGCCAGGTGGACATGATCCGTCCGATAGCAGGACGAAGCCGGTTGAAGTGATTATAAGCAAAATTAGTAAAGAAGATCAAAACCAAAGGCAAGAAGAGTTGGAAAATAGGGAGGAGGAGGAAAATGGTGAAAAATTAGAACGAGGACGAGAGGAAAACCTGGGAAGAAATACCCAAAGCGAGCTTGAGCGGCAGAGAAAAAGAATGCAAGAGGAATTCGAAAAGGAAAATAAAGCGCGGGAAAGGTTAGAACGAAGACGTCAGGCAGACCTCCTTAGAAAGTACGAAAGGCAGCTGGAAAAGGAAAAAAAGAAAATGCTGGGGGAGCTGGAAAAGATACGAGAGGCTCGAGCAGAATCCGAAAGAAAACGAGAGGAAGACCTTCAAAGAATGCACCAGAGGCAACTGGAACAGGAACGAAAAAGAATGCAAGAGGAATTTGAAAAGGAATACAAAGAATCAGAACAAAGACGGGAGAGAGAAAAGGAAAGAAAAAGAGTGCAGGAGCAGTTCGAAATGGAAAACGAATCAGAACAAGGACGAGAGAAAGACACGCAAAGGATGCCTGAAAAGGAAGGAGGGGATATTGACGACTCCTGGTACGACTTTTTAAGTCTCAGAAAGAGGAAGCTGATGCAGAAATGGGCCAAGCTGCGAGAAAAGTATAAAGCACCAGCAGGAGGGCTAAATTCGGCACAGGAAAATTCAAGAAGGAAGAAGGAACTACGAGCCAAGAAACAGTTTTTGAAGGAAATAACTAATCACACTGAACAGCTCAGTAAGGAAATTAACACAAAGTCAAAAGCCCGAAAGAAATTGGAAAAGAAACTTGGGGAAGAACGCGTCAATATGGAGGAGCAGCAGCCGCAAGGAAACCGGAAAGCTGATCCAACAAAAAGCGAGCTGACTCTCCGACAGGCAACTGAAAAATTCATGGAAAACGCCAAGCAGATATGTAAAGAGATCGCAGCACCATCAAATCCATACGAACAAGTCCAACGTGATTTGGAGGAGGTCCAGTATCAAAACCATCAGCTTACCAAGCAGCATAGTGATCGTTGTATGGAGATCGAGAGGCAAAAGCGTTTGGCAAGGGATGAAGTGCTCAGCAAACTTTTCGCTGAATGCACCGAAAAAGCGGAAAAGAACGGGAGACAAGCTAATGTCATCCGGGATAAATGCTTGCGGGAGATGTTGGATGTTGAAGTTGTTATGCAGAGAATATGTGCTACTATGGAGGAGGATGATTCCAATAATCAACGCCTTCAAGCCGGTTCCAGCTACCAGCACTCTTCAAGCAGTCATACGGACTGCACAGGTGAGTGGGATAAATACCAATCTTACGCAGAAATCGAAACGATCTACCCTTAGGCCGAAAGTCTGGTTCCTTTGAGATGCATTCAGGCTCCGCACATGGCGAGGAAGCTGACACGGAATCTATAGGTGAGCAAAACTCCCCCGCGCAGTGGAATAAATACCAATCTTACGGAAAACTTGTACTTTATAGGGCGAGAATCTTCCGTCTCAGCCAAAGTGCTTTATAAGAGGCAACCGTGGCCCGCTTCAAGCCTTGCACATGTCGTGGAAGAGCCGCAACGATATCCGGCTGACATCCTCGTATCCTATTGCACCCAAACTGGCAGGAAGCATTGTCCGCACATTTGTCGAAATGCGGGCATCCGATGGAAGCAAGAGCCGCTTCATGGCCGAAGGTTCAGGCAACTCTTGAGGGGATCACGCCCAACTGAACTCAGTCCCAGAGTCCTGACTGCCAGGAATTGTATTTTGGGCAGGAAGTTGTATGTCGCAAGGAAGACGGCATTAAACAAGCACATCAAGAAATCCTTGACGCGGGAAGCTGGGCGATTGATCGATTATTTGGTGTATGATAAAGCCAAGGCCCAGCCCAGCACAATATCACCCAAAAATACCTTCAAAGTCCTTGTTCGGCCCCTGCTTCAGAACGTGGAAGATGTTTCGCCTAGAGTGCTGGAGACCATAAACCTGGCAGATGACAATCTGGAAGCATATATCAAAGACTTGTTCGATGCGCACACTGCTCACAATCACAGGCAGCACGAATTTAATGAGCCTTCGACGGATCTATATCATCGGGAGCACTTGGTATCGGATCTATTGGAAGATTTCACGGATGTAGATCCACTGGTAAACGAGACCCTTCGGAGAGTTGATCAACACTACAAAGAATGGAGAGCCAAGCAGCTAGACTTCCAATAGAAACAATACGAAAAAAATTATTTAAATTTTGAGGAATTAATTATGTTTGAGATTTCTATGTTTCATTTTTAGTTTAAATTTATAATTAAATGTTCAATAAAATTATTATTAAGATTTATAAGCATTAAAGCCTGAATTAATTACTGCAGTAAAACTAATCATTTTTATGGAAGAAAATAAAAAGAATCGACTTTCATCCGATTCCAAGGAATACAAAAAATAATCTACAAAAATGTTTATTTTATTCAGAATTTTGAAAATATATTTTTTAGCGGATCTTTAAATATAAGATCAAGATCGTACTGCAGCCTGGACAAAACCTAGAATGCATTCCAGTAAATTCATAAACTCGCAGAAAGATCAATTGAAATTCATCAAAAATAATATTGCGCATCCTGCAGATCAGCTCAAGAAGCTCCTCTGGCCTCTGGTGGGACGGACCACCACTCCCAGGTAGAAGAAGCTCAACTGCGCCAAGAGGTGATCTGCGCGGAAAATGATTGCGGCTTTTCCTCAGTATTATTTTCCGGCTTTTCACTCCCAGACGCCCTTCCATAACCCGCGGCATAGACTCGAACTGACTTCCGGATCTGGGGAAGATCGGCATCCTTTAATACAGCCCCAACTGTGATATGCTGGCCTTCGCATGCCAGACACTTGTGCTTGGATGTACTTGGCTCAAAACACGTGCAATTTGGCATTATATCTGGGATCATATTGAAAGTTATTGTGATCAAGTATTCAAACACACAAAAGAAGACTGAACACACCTCAAAGCTGGGATACAAATCCTATAAAATTTGGAAAAGCTTGTGAGCAATAATTTACAAATATTTATTTAAGATCTTGCTAGGTCGCCGACTGGAATTGTACTGAACATGAATGGGAATTGGGTTTGACAGATGGGTTTTCGATTTGACACAAGGATTCCAGGGCACACTTAATGGTGAAAATATTTTAACTAAATAAATAATAAATTGGGAATAAATAGTAAAGCTGTTTGACTTTCTTGACGAATAAACCAATATGCCCGCTTACGTCGTTTAAAAGCTGAAATAAAACGCAACTAAAATAAAACGGTGAAATTTTCCAGGAAGCACCAACAAGCACAAAAATAAAAAAAAAATAAAAAGAAAGTATCAAACCCCACACGCCAACACACACACATACGCATTAAGGACATAAGGCGCAGTGGTCCTGACGCTCGGTTGCCTTTTTATAACAGAACATTCGGTGGCCAAAATACTATACTGGTGCACAGAGAGAAATATATTTTATTTATTTTCATCTATTATATTTTATTTACAAGAAATTGGGCTAAAAATTCAAATTCAAATGGAAATTGCTCTCCTTAAAAGTTGCTTTTTGTTTATTTTACATTTTCAAAGTTATAGAACACTTATTTTTTAGAGTGTATGGGCCCCAGTTCATCGTTTTGGCTTTCTTCGGCTACTTTTGTGTTGATCCAAAGACCAGCAGACCAACAACCTAAAATTTTCAGCGATTTTCAGCCCCCTTTCCACTCTTTCACTCGTTTCACCTTCAGAAAACTTGGTCCGAAAAGTTTGTGCGCTGCACAATCCTAGGCCAAGGAAAATTCCAAGAAATTCCAAGAAATTTTCCAGAAGCAAGAAAATTAATGTGGCATATGGGAGAAAGATGAATAATGACACTGAGTGAGTGCACTCGTGAATGCATTGCGGCGTGATCGAGGGGTTAAATTTAATTAAATTAAAACGAAACTTTTATTCATAAATTCTGGGCTATTATGTATTTTTTGCATTTTCAAAACTCTAGCTCTCCTTTAATCATTGCTGTCAATTTATTTACATCTTCTATATCACAAAATAAATATGTAATAGGAATGAGCAGCATTTTGCTGGCTACCAATTCGATTCAAGTTCAGTGGAACAATCTGCCTGGCAGTTCATAACCAATCCACTTCATTGCCAGTCTGCTGCTCCTTGAACCACTTTTCCGCACACACACACACACACACACAGACACACAGACAAGGCAACTCCTTGAGCCTGCAGCCTGCAGCATGCAGCATGCAGCCCCAGAGCTGGGATCCTTGAGCATTGCTTGAGCAAGGCCAGATTCTAGTGCTGGCTTTAGACTTCGAGTCCAGAAAATTTGTCCTATGGCCTCGTGAGCTGCATGCAAATAACCGCCCGAAGAGGGGCGGGGGGTGGGCGCTGAAGCGGTGCGAAAACGGACCGGAAACGGAAAGAGCATACGGAAAGGAGAAATGCCATGAGTAGTGCAAAGAGAATGCATGAGCAGGCGTAATGGAAAATGTAAAAAAGGAAGAAAAAAAAACTACTCAGGAATTTGTTTTCGCCATTCGACATTTGCCATTCGCCATACGGCATTCGGCATTTGGCATTCGGCATTTGGCATGTGCAAATGCGAGTGGCAACGAGTCCTGAATGTGACACGTACATCTGCTAATTCAAACACTCATTCTCACACTCGCCGGCGAGGAAGGAACGCTCTCGGTGGAGTGTCCCGGCTATGAGATACTCCATATTCCTTCACAGCATCTACATATTTCCTGCTAGTCCTTTGCATAAGCAGTATCTGCATTTATGTCTGAGTCTCAAGGCTCTGAAAACTAAATCCTGAAAACTAAATCAGGTTGGCTGTTGCTCTACAAAAATGACAAAAATAGGACAAATAATTATAATCCTTTCTCAGCGATTTAACTTAAAGTTTTCACAAAAAAAAAGATATAAATAGGAAATGGTTTTTGGTTTCCGGTCTGTGTGGCAATTAAGCTGACTGCACACTTTGTGTGTGTGTGTGTGTGTGTGTGCGGTGTGTCTTCGGGTCCTGCGTGTCAGTGTGTGCGGTGTCCGTTTGTTTAGTGTGTGGGTGTGCGGGAGACCGACAAATGCGACTTGCGGTTGGGCTGAAGAGCAAAGGAGTGATGGGTGGGTGGCGGAAAGATGAATTATGCTGCGGCTGAAATGTTTCAAAATGATTTTTTTGTCTTTGTATAATAAATATCTTAATATTAATAGTCGCTCCTTGGTTTATGGTTTATCAAATCAATCAATTAGCGAGGAAAAGAGTACCAAATGTGATCTACTTATCCTGTATTTGAAATTCTGTATTTATTTTTCTTTTAAATGTTGTTTGCATCAGCAATCCCTCCGAGCAGCCTCAGCCTTTCGACTCCTGATTTCACTGGAAGTCAAGTTATTTGCTGTATGTGTAGTATATACCCCATACCCTTTGGATAATACGATATGCTAATGCATCTCCGACAGGGACTTGAACTCGCAGGTTGTCGTGGGTCTTATATGCGAATATATGCGCATAAAGAAACGCTTTTTTTATTTCATTTAGAATTTGTTTTATTTTATTCATTCCTTTATTTATTCTTTTTTTTTTCGCTTTTTGTGTGCTCTCATGTTCTGCAGAGCGAAAGGTTGGGGGCGTGGCTGCCCCTTCTCTTTATTCCTTTTGGTACGTGAGCTCACGTCAACCTTCGACGCAGACATGATGCCTGAAAATTTAGTATACGACATGTTGGCATTGTCATGATAAAGACGCCACGCCGGCAGACAGCAGGCAGCAGGCAGCAGGCAGTGGAGGCCTGCGAAATTGTCCTGGCACTCAGCCAGAAGCGGAAAAAATTCCAGGCAACAGGGAACACTCAACTCGACGCATTAATTATTGTAATTAGAAATTTCTCAGGCTCTCGCCGATGCTGCGAGCAAAAAAAAAAAAAAAAACTGAGAAAAAGAAAAGAGAAGAGAAAAGTCCTTTCTTTTACTTTCCTTGGCCTGGCCATCAGTCACGAGTTGAGAAGAAGACCGACTTTAAGGAAATTCAATTTGATGTTAAATTAACCCTTAAATCATGTGTGTGTGTGTGTGTGCGAGTGCGAAGTCCTGTCTGTCTGTCTGTCAAACAATGTGAAAGAAAATTAACTCACAACAATTTGGGAAAACAACAATTTGCCTGCCTTTTGTTGTAGCCCGCTTCAGCAGCTCAAATTTCAAATTGCTTACTTAAAGCTATAAAGACGCGCAAACACTCGCACACACACTCAAGGCACACTCGCACACACACACCCGCCCCGCACATCGACGTTTGTGTAGCACTCAGCCAAAAATGTTAAGTAAAATGGGAATGGGAATGGAAATAGAAGGCAAAAGGAAATTTACAAATAAACTAAAGTTTAAATGAAAATGTTGGCTTGAAAAACAATTCTTTGAACTGCAATTAGTCCTAAATCGAATTTGTTTGTAACCAAAGTGATCTTTTGACAATCATAAATGAGATTTATATAATAATAATAAAAAATTTACTTGACAAATAGAATATGAATATGGAAATCATCAGGAATACGAGATAGTAAATGGTTTTGGGATTTATTTAACCAAAACCTTAAAGTTCTCTAAAGACAATTAATTCAAATATATGTTTACTAATAATTGAATATCATTCAATTATTATTTAATAAACTATTTAAATTTTGCACCAAAGAAACGCATAAGATTAGCTCAATGATTTTGAAGCTAAATGAAGCCAGGTGTTGGTAGTTAATTTTCGCTGACTGGTCAAAAGGATGCAGCACTTCATTTATAAATAATTAATTATAATTGGTAAATATTATACCAAAAATATAAGGAACTTCCTCAAGTTCTAGTAATTTCTTTTTACATAGCTACCAGTGACTTTAGTGACTTCTAAGCTGCCATTAAGAACTTGACATCTGCTTGACTGACAGTTTCCTCATTGGCCAATACTATACAGCCACATATATATATACTATATATATAGGCCTGGTTGTTGGTTTTTCCTCTATGCTCCATAAGCAGCTGCTGGCTTTTTGTTGCTTTATTTGGTATTGCCACTTGCAGCGTAAACATTGTTTTAAATTTTCGCACAAAAGCTTTTGGTGGTGAAAATGAATCCCAAAGACAATGGCGAAATAGACGAAAAATAACGGGCAGACAAATGAACTTAGTTTAGGTCGAGTGGGAATGGAAATGGTCCTGGCCGAGGCCGAGGATGTGAGTGTGGATGTGGCTGTGGCTGTGGCTGTGGATGCGGGACTGGGATGTGAATGCGAATGGGAGTGTGGAAATGGTGGGCGTACATGGGCCATAGTTATGAAAGTGGGCGGGTGCAGGCAGTAAAAGTTTTTGATTTGTGTGTGCAGCACAGACCAGGATCCAGATACAAATACAGCTACAGATACATACGTACAGATACACGCGCCTGGCCCCTAGTGAAAGTTACAACTTTCATTTCGTTTCCAAAGGGGGACTGGCCAAAAGTTAAGGGCCGAACATGGTGGCTGAAATGATCTATACGCAAAAAATAAAATAAAAAAATACAAATAAAGAGGAAAAACTATAATGAGCAGCAGATATTCGAGGGGAATTGAACAGTTTGCAGCTCAAGATTTTGGTAATTAAAGAAAATGCTTTACTTTCGTTTAAATATGGAAAGTGTATTGCAAAATACCTTAAATTAACTCTCTTTATATTTGTCATTCAAATTATAATGAGTGTTTACAAATAATGTCAATAGTTTAAATTAGAAAATTCGACTCGATCTCTATCAAATATTACTGATTGCTAAATTTGATGCTTGATATACATATGTACCAACTTTGCAGCTTGGAGGACTTCTGGCTTTTCTCTGCTGGGATCAGTTGCAGAGGCCAAAATCCCATTTAGCATGTCTAATCCTAATAGCAACAAGCACGAAAACCGAGGGCAAGTCAAAACGTTTTGCGCAGACACGAGCCGAAGGACATACTCCCAAATACACAGCCGTAAGTGTGTCTGTGTGCGTGCGTGTGGCATAAAGGAAGGGAGAGGAGGAGGAGGAGGCTTTTTCCCCCAAATGGCTGGCCCTTTGTTTTCTATGGCTTATCTTCATAATGTGAATGTCGCCGTCGCTGTCTCTGTCCCTCATTGTACATAGAACCTAACTGATAGCAGCTACAACTTTTTCCCTCACACACACACACAGCCACACACCCACACATAAACACGCGAACGCAGAACGCACACACTCGCACGTGGGCCTGCTACTCGTATATTTTGTAGCATACTTTTGCGAGCCAAAAACTTTAATGAAACGCCAAAGCGCAAAACTTTCGCTTTTTGTTTCGCTTAGCCGAATGCGATAAAAATGAAAGACAAAGACAAAGGCATACAAACGAGAAAGAGATGGGGCTACAGGAACAGAAAGGGGGAGAGAGAGAGATAGAGCAAGCGAAAGTGACAGCGGGAATACACGCATTTTCCGTCTGGAAAAAAGTGATATGAGAGCAGGGATAAAAACTGCTGCACACTGACATAGATTTTTCATTCGGATTTCCGATTTACGCCAAATCGCCTAATCATACAGCTTCACTTTTCCCTTTTCCACTGGTTTCCTAGACACTTTCTGCGGCATAAAAGCGTGGCCAGGATGCACTTGGACGAAAGGGAACCGGAAGTGGGCTGCAAAAAGTGGAAAATATAGATCGCAGGCAGCTCCCTCGCTCTCGTTTTTCTGTTGAGGAAGAAAAACACTTTTCCGCTTAACGCAAATGGCGCAAAATGAGCCATTGCAATAGACCCAAAGTGCCATACAATGTCTGCCGGCTATAAAGCATTCGCCGTCAAACTCACCAGCGCCATGAAAAGCTGGGAAAACGTTAAAAAGGAGAAGGCTTTGGGAAAAGCAAGCCAACCGAGGGAAAATCAGGAGTAAGAAATGGAAGAATTTAAAAGTTTCTGATTTTTAAGATAGAAAAAACACTAATCCTTTTGCTAGCAATAAAGATTCATAACTAAAAGTAACAGAATTTTGAAAGTGATTAAATGTTAAGCTACGTTTGATGGTCTTTATTTAGCGGTAAGTCTTTTATTTATTATTATTATTAATATGTTTTATAAACTAGACGAAATCTACTACAATTTCGTTTCTTTCTGTATGAAATCTAAAAACCTTTCGAGTATTGTTTCCCCTGAGAAACCCCAAACCAAAACCTGAGCATATCAAGACTAATTATTAAGCTAAATGCTGCAACAAGAAAACCCCAAAAAGCTTAACTCATTCAACAACAAGCTAAACAAAACTTTCAGTTTAAAATAAGTTTAAAATAAAAAATAAGAACAACAAATACCTGAAGAAAAACAAACTTAAATAAATAAATAACAAAACAAAATACCGTAAACAAATTCCAAAATAGTTTCGCCTTTACGCTCACAAAAGCTCCCCGAAAAGCCACAAAACAATGCATCGCCCAACGCCCACTCCCCTCACCTGGAGAGGTGCAACAGAATTTCGCCTTACCTTAGGGTGGTTTGGGGTGTTATAAATTTTAAACAGAAGTTTGAAACACACGGCTGGGAACTGTTCCTTCCTTATCCCGCAAAAGTTTCTATATATCGCACAGTTTGCTCGGCTCCTTCCCCTAGTTAGTTTTCATTTAAGATCATATTTTGGGCAACCAGCTCAGAATTACTAGGAAAATCAATAAATTAATTCGAAATAATATTATTTATATTAATATTCTAGGCTTATTAATATCCTTAACATTATTTAAGGCCGCCTTAGGGTTATGTCCCTGTCCGTTCATTCATTCTTCTTGTGAAAATGCAACGCCCAAGTTTCTGGTGGGTGGGTGAGGGTCCTGTCCCAGCCATCAGGAGAGACAAGTTGCAGACCAGAGACATCAGAGAGCAGGATAAAGAAGGGCGGAGAAGGGCCAGGATGCAACCAGGGAACACAGCACTAAGCATTTAAGCAGCGCTCTCTCCGGCAATGTCCTTGCCCGGTCTGCATTAGCATTAGTCACTGAACGGGATGCTGGGGACACCCAGCCCGGGCACCGGGCACCGGGCACTGGCCACTGGGAAACTGTCTCGGAGTCGGAGGGGACGATTTGACTGGCTGAAGGGTATAAAGTTTTGTGTTCAGTGCGTCGACATTCTGGTTGCAATTTGCTGATAAGGCAAAGACAACCAAGCTCATGGCTTGCACTGGGAAAGAACAGCTAGAATATAAAATAATATAATATTATGTATTATAATATTAATGTAATAAATTACAAAATTGTGATTTATTTCTATTGAAACTGAACCATCAGTTGAGTTGTAAGTTCTTAACTTTATTCTTTCATATTATTATTTTTATTTTTAGCTAAAAAACACCCATTCTTTTCTTACTGTGCATCCATCCCTCCCCTGTTGCCTTATCTTTCAGACAATTCTCTCATCAAAAGTCACTCAACGTTGCCCCCTTTTCTCTCTCTTTAGTTGTGAAACTCGTGCCTTTGCTTTTGTGTAAATTATTTTAAAAGTGTCTTAAAGTTTTCCGTTTTCCCCGTCAGGTTAAGTATTTTTGGGGGATTTTTCTCCTTCGTTTTTTTTTTTTTTTGTACGTGAGAGCTTTTCCCGGTTGCAATTGGCGCCTAACTCGCTGCCCGCCCGCTCCTATAATGGTATTTATTTTCATTATTTTAAGCTCTGTATCTGGCTGGACCGCTTTTCCATTTATCTGCCTTGCTTTCAGCTGCACGAGAGCGACAAATTGAATTTGAAATTGGAAATAACAACAATAGTCCAGGGGGAGAGAGAGAGAGAGATTCGGAGAGAGGAGAAATATAAAAAATGAAATCAATTAAAAGCTAGACCCGCGTCTAACAATAAAAACTTGTCAGACAACAAAAAAAAGGGGGCGAATAATAACTAGAAAAGACGAGAGGAGGTAACAGTTTCCGTGTAACGATCCAGCAAGGACGAGGACTCCTCGCCAGTATGCTAAGTTCGAGAACATGAATTATTTTTGATTTATGACAAGTCCGACAGCCGCTTGGCGAGTTCTTCCCCCTTTTTGTTTTTTTTTTTTTTGGGAGGGTGGAGCAAAAAACTGCATTAAATGAGAGCTTTGTGCCTCAGCCAGCCCAAGAACCTACTGAGTCCCAGCCACCAGGTCCCCACATCATTTGAGAATGATGTCAACGCATGCATAAAACATGGCTACACAGCAAACAAAAAAAATACCTTAAATACTTTGATGAAAAAGATATATCAAACATTTTAAAAACATTAAATAACTGGGTGTTAAATTAAATGAAATGTACTTTAAATTTACATTAATTTTACTTGCTATAAATATTTGTAAAAGTCCTACCAAAGCCTGATTTAAAAATATTATTTCTGTCTTTACAAATACATGCATTTTTTTAGTTTTAAAAATTTTCTATTCTACAGAAATTACAAACTAATTGTTATATCATTTATAATAACAAATTATATATTTTTTATCCAAAAATATAATCTTAATCATTCATTAAATGGATTAAAACCTAACGAGTCTCATTTATTTAACATTTCAATACTGTTTACTAATATATATTTAAAGTATAAATAATATTTCCTGTGTCAGCTGATTATAAAGTTATGGCAACTCCAAAAAAGTATTACCAAAACACGAAGGTTTGACAAAGTTTTTGGAAATTTTCTTTTCGAAAAAAAGCCACCATTTTACTCGCGTTTTAAAGAAACTAACAAACTTCCGGGTTGACGGCGACGAGCTCGTGTTGAAAATTTTAATAATGGAGTGGAAACATAGAAAACGAGAGAAACTTATGACAACAAACATGCAACTTACAAGTATGCAAATTGCGCAGCAACAAAAACAAACGCTGGGGGAACACGGAAGCAACAATAAAGCCTGGCACAAATATTCATACAGAACCAGGTGAGTCAGCCAGAGAGAGAGAGAGGGGGAAAGGGAAAGCGGAAGTTGCTGTCGCATTATGAATTACACATTGCAGGGGAGGGGCATACGCGGCGTATGCGTAATGCGGCGATAGGCAGCAACTATTTAAGTTATTGCAGCAAACACGCTAAAATATGTTTAGTTACGCGGGAATTATAATGCAGGTAGAGAACAAAAAAAAATTCATTGCTAACTGCAGGGAAATAGACCTCAAAATGAAAGAGTTACAAAAAAAGGGAACTGAAACTAAGAGAGATTATGATGCTTCACCTTTATCAAAAGTGAATTAAATAATTTAAAATTAATAATAATACAATTTCCTGACAATTTTGAATTCAGTTTTAAATTTTCAAAAGAACTTCCGAAAAATTCTGAAACATTGAATATCTCAACCAAAATCGTACTGTTTTCATACTAAAAAATACCCAAAGTTCAAAATGCAATAAAGCAAAGGATGCCAGGATGCCAAAAAAGGAAATCCAACAGAACGACAGAGATCCCAATCATACCAGGGAATGCAGGTGTGCCAGGTGTGTGTTTCCCTGGTATTTTGCTTCTCCCAAAAGGTGTGCAATACATTTTTGTGTCCATCTGCAGATGTGACAACCCCAAGTCAAAGGAGGGTGAAAGGGGGTGGCTACTGTGGAGGCTGCGGAGTAATGGCTAGTTCCGCCTTGAGTGATATAAATCCACCTGCTTGTGTCAGCTGGGACTGGTTGGTGGGTGCAGCGTACAATGGCAAAGTAAATAAAAATCCAAACCGAATTCAATTCTATGCATGCACTTGAAAAAAATTAAAAGATTAAATTAAATTTGCCAGAAAATAAGTAAAAATATCCTGCTTAGCCAAACCAGTTTCTGTGACATTATTTTGATAACTTTAAAAAGATTATAAAAATATATATCATATAAATCAAAAGGTTTTATAAAGTTTATAGAATTCCCTCACTTAAATTAGAGAAATTTGCATTTGAAAATATATATAAAATATTTTGTATTCCCCTAAAGTTTTCTAAACAAATTAAACCTGAAACTCATTTTATAAATATTTATTTCAGTGCCTTAAGGTGCAACGGCTGCATGTCCCGCCCAGCTGACACCACACCACCATCTGTAGTTGCCTTAGTCCTGCCTTATTTTTCCTGATTTTTAATTTATTTATCAGCCAAAAATCTGCAAATGCAACTGAGAGCGTGTGCCAGGTTGAGAGTTTTGCCGAATTGCATTTTGAACATCCACCTTGATGGTGGTTATCCTGGTCGTCATATCTCTAAAACATCCGCTCAATATTTTCCGAAATGGACACTACGGGCTGTGGCTCAGGACAAATGGAGGCGAGTGTCGGCAGGGTAGGGATTCCGGTTGCTTTGGGTTTTCTCCCGGCAATTTTTCATTTTTTTTTTCTTTTTTTTTTTGCACGCGCTGACAGTTTCCCGGGAGAAAGCGAAAGTAAGTGGGTGGCGTTTAAAAATTCAGGAAAATGAGTCGCACCTGGGAAAACGCGGCCGAGGAAAGTCAGTGTGAATAAATGCATGAAATGAATGAGTAAATAGCTGGAATGACTAACTGCGTGGCATTTTCTCTCAAGACACTTTTCCTCCTTATTTTCACCCCATTGTTACCCAGGAGGAGAGTGCGGGGCGGCAGTTCCTCGATTTGCTAAATTACCAGGACGATGCCGTCGACAGGCGAGATGAAGATAAAGAAAAAAATAAATAAGAAAAGGCAGCACAACGACGAATAATTGAGGCTCCGGAAGATACGTTTACCCTAAGGCCAATAATAAAAAAAATTGCCAAGGATTTATGGGGAAATGTAAAAGGATTTTTATAGTTGGCAGAGAATTGTTTCAAAACTTTAGTTGTTTCACAGACAATTGATTACGGCATAGCCTTGAGGATAATGGAAAGATATCTTGGGGGAGGGAATAGAAATATATTTTTGTTAATTATTTAAATTGGTTTCAAGGCAAGGAGATAAATTAAAATAAACTGAAGATGGTAAATTTATCAAAAGAAAAATATACATATATAATAAACTTTACATTTATTTCAAATATTTTAAGTATTTTGCAGTGGCTTTAAATTGTTGCTGTTAAGAAAACTAGAATGCTCTATAATTATTTAACAATAAAAGAAAGATCATAAATTGGATAAAAGAAATATAAAATACTCTTTAATAAAAAATAGCATTAATTTATTGCTACCATTTCTACAATTTTTTATTAATCATCTCACCAAAGTTAAATAAATTTATAAAAGTCTCCCAGCATTAAGGAGTTACCCCGTCAAATGAAATTTCCACTCAACCCCCCGGCCCTTCGAGAATCATCTTAATAAATCAGACAGTCTCCCACACTAACCAGTCTAATCCGGCAATTCAGCTGATCCCGGAATAAAACTAATATCCCAGGGTGCACAGCAACAACGGCAGGAGGAGGGGTTGGGAGTCAGGAGCCAGGAGCCAGGATTCAGGACCCAGAACCCAAACCCCAGGACCCAGCCCAGGCAAATGAAGCGTGCTGAGACAAAACGAAATGGGGGAAAAAAAAGGTGTGAAATTTCAGGGATACACGGCAAATGTACGACCGAGGCTGGCAGGACGAAATGTCCTTTGGCATTCGAAAATGGCATTATCAAAATTTACATACACGCATATCCTGATTATCCCTTAAGCATGAATTATTGAAAGCGTAAATACCAAAACACAGACGACACTCAGAGTCGAAGTCGGAGTCGGAGTCGGAGCCGGAGATGGCGGCATTTAGGGCAGACGGGGACCACAATGCGACAGAAGTTCGTCGGGAGTGGCTTTATATAGGGATGCTCATAATGATAACGATGATGGTAATGGCGCTGAGGATGTGTGGGCAAAGTTACAAAGAAAAACCCAAGCAGACCCTCTGCCAGACGAAGGCTTAATTTTCACACGACAAACAAAATAAAAGACAAGTCGAGCGGAGAAGCGGAGCGGCGAGAGACATTTTGAATGTTGAGCAGGCTAAATAAAAACAAAACAAAAAAGATGTTTTCTTTTTGAAGCAAAAAATACAAAGCTCAGTAAGAGAAACAGAAACGGGTTGAGTGGGGATTCTAAAGTGGGTCGGAATGTAAAATGGGGAAGGGGGGAATGTGGCAGAAAGACTCCTGAGGTGCGATGATGCGTGGAATGTTGGACGAGCCAGTTAAGCAAAGCTCTAAAGACAACACAAAACAATCGAATCGAGTCAAAGTGGGTGAATTTAGAAATTACCCGAAAAAATACAACAAAAAATATTAATTGAAATATAAGCAATCCCTATGTTTCAGAGCTAAACAAGAGAGGAAGTTAACTGCGGCTCACCGAAGTTTGTATATCCTTGAAAAATTAAATTATAAAAATTTCAATATAAAATTAAAAAAAAAATGGCACAATTTTTTTGGCTCTTTTTCCCAAAAACTGATTAATTTCGAATCATTTTTTAAAAGGCTAACAAACAATCTGCATATAAGCTTTTTTAATTTAATACAAATTCAATTTTTTGGATTTTTTGACAATTTTTAAGGATGTAACCCCTTATAAAATTTTGAAACGAAACCTAAAAAATTACTTTCAGTGAAAAATATGTATACAATTAATTTCGTTTATGTATTTTATTATTTATTTAATATGGAAAATGGATCCCCTGAATTTTTCGATTGCCCCTCGCCCCACATTTAGGCAAATACACTCTCTTACCCACTCACTCACTCGCACAAGACTCCACTCACTTGGATAAATGTGCAGATAGCTGTGTGTGCGTACAATATATACATATATTATATATATATATATATATTAGCGAGTGCGTTCGTTTATTTGTTTTTATATTTGGGGGCGGGGGGGGGAGGAGGAGTGTGCCTGCGTGTGTGTGGCCAACATCCTTTGGCACCCGTTGTTGCTGGCTGTCAGGAAAATCCTGTTAAAAGTTTGCCATAAATCCTATTTACATATTTTCATCTGCTGTGGCTCAAAAAAGAGTAGCCACGCCCCCAATTTTCTGTGAAACTCAAAGACTAAGTAGGGGAAACATTGAGGAAAATGAGGAAAATAGTCATATCAGTTGTTAAGGCAAATAAATTAAAGGACTTCCGGCAGGCTGTGCCATCAATTCGAAATAATATTAATATTTATAGAAACATATGAATATAACAGAGATTATATTTTGCACAATAAGAAAATGTTTTTTTTTTTTTGTAATATATTTTTTCGATTTTAATTTCGATAATAGAGAATATTTATTTAATATTTGGCATTGTTAAGGCCATAGCGAATATTTCTTCTTATGCAATCCGAGAAGACCACTTTAACTGGTGACCTCGTTTATGCAGCTTCTGGGACCTACCCCCCAACCCCCCTCCCCACCGCCACAGTGGTTCACACAGTGCTTCCTTCCTTCCCCCGACTTCCTTCCTTTGCAGGCTTTCTTCTGAAGCCATTCAGCATTTCAACTTCGATTAATGTTGCCGAATAAAAAAAAAAGAACATTGTATAAATATATATGTATATATATATGATTGTATATATAGTACATATATATAAAAGAGAGAGAGTTGTCATTGTTCCAGGCTTTTGTTTACCAGTCATCCGGCTCCGCTTTCAAGGATATAGTCACTAGAAAAGTCGAGTCATTCGTCCCAAGGCAAAATGTTAAATACCCTTTTATGGAAGTCATGATTTGAGTTGCTATTAACCAAAAGTATTAACCTACATCTATATATATTATAATAGCAAGAAGCTAAGAGGTCGTACTTATTGTTGATTAAATTTCAGCATTTAAACAATTATTAATTGTCAATTGCTAAAGTTTTGGTAATTAAAATGCCTTCAGCAAGCTTAGAAATTTATCTCATTTTATAGATAGATGGCTAAATTATAGATAAGTATATATATATATCTATGTACATGCCATTTAATCCTCGCATTGCATTCATTTTTGCCTAGGCTTCTTAGCCTTATCCTTGAGTCCTTCGTCTTGGTCTTAGTCACAGTCTCAGTGGCAGATTCTCATCCTTAGCCATGGTAAATACATTTTGAATAATTGTCCTGAACACTGGACTTCTGTGTATGTGTGTGTGTGTGTCGGGGAAAATCCTTTTCGGACAAATTCAAATTCAAATGACTGTAAATGGCACAATCCTTATGCATATTTCATAGTTCTCTCGCTCCTTTTGTTGTACTGAAATGTGCAAATGTTTGTTTTCACTTTCCTTTGTCCGCTCACCGAGTCTTAAGAGGCTCAGAGGAAACTTTGTTTAATCGACAAATTTGTGCACAATTCATTTCCATTTCCTTGGTGCGAACATTCTCGTAAGGCCGTTAAAAAATTAGTTTACTCTGGCAATTTACACTAAATATAATTGACTATTTAAACAGAATTTGGTAAATGTCTTTTTATGATATGTAAAATTTAATTTAGTCAAGTGTTTGGGATTACTAGAATCTTTATTTTAATATGTAATTAAATGTGTATTTAAATGCATATCATTTCTGTCTGTAAACAAATGTGTTTTATTAACCTAAATTATGGCGGCGACATGAAAATGTTTAAAAAATAAACATTAATTATTGCAAATAAAATAATAACAAGTTCCAGAGAATTTTGATTATTTTAAACACATATTTCCCACAAATTTGTGAGCTGCCAAATACGATTCATCTTAACATTTCCCATACCTTCCCCTGAGGGCACTGGAAAAACCTTAATCACGTTAAGGCAGCTCAGCGTCTTCTTAAAAATTTGCCTCCCCCTGAATGTGGCCACAATATCGTATGGTATCAAATATATATAATATCGTTTCGTGTAAGTACATACATATACATACATCAGTCAGTTGTCAGTTGTCAGTGGCAGTCATCGTCAGGCATTAGCTTATCTCATTTCCTCGCATTTCAACTACCTTGCAACGGTTGCCCTGCGTTTAAGCCACATTGCGTATACGCAGTGCAGGCCCGTCAGAGGGAAAATGCCCCCCGGTGGGGCGGGGATTCGCTTTTTGTGTTGTGAATGTATTGGAGCGAGGCGGAGCGTGACGGCAGGCAGATTGAATCGATGTCGAGGTAAATCACAATTGCCACGCCCCTTTTTTTTTGGCGGGGAGGGAAAACACTTTTCGCTCGGCCGAAAAAACCTCAATTAACGGTTGAGGGAGGATGAACTGTTGAGGAAACAACAAAGTCAAAGAGCTTAGCGTGCACACGAGGAGGTGGAGTTGGTGGCCTTTTTTTTAGTGCAACTCTGTTGACCATAATAAAAGAGAGAAGAGGAAGTGGGCTTGGTCCTGGGGAGCATTTGACTGCATTGGTAATTGAAGAGGAAATGGTAATGAAAGCGGGCGGCGGCAGCAGCGCAGGGGCCGGGCCGAGAAAGGATGCGGACAAAGTCGCCTTATTGTGTGGCACATTGTTAACTTTTGCCGCAGCCTGGGGGACACAAATCGAAGGGAAAGGGGAAAAGGGAAAGGGGAGAGGGAAAAACCTAGAAGGAAGGAAAACTGGGCGCCAGAATGAAAAGAAAATTATGACATCGCTATGGCACAGTGTTGTCAGTTTGTGTGACTGAAAATAAGCACGAATATCGGGGAATATCTGGAAACAAATTAAACAAATAAAAGTCAGGCAAGCCGACAAATCACAACCAGACAAAATGACAAATGGGAAATATATATATGTGTATATATATCTGGTATACATAGTAGTAAAGACAAACCCAGCAATGCAAATAAAATCCAATAAACGATACGAGCAGGAAACTACAAGAAAAATTAAGGAAAAAGCTAGAATCAAAGCTGATTAAGCGCTGGCGACAAACAAACAAATACTGGGGAATATTTGTCAGTCGAGTAAATGTTTGCTTTATGTTTTCTAAATATTGTGAATTTAATTGGTATGCACACAGGCAGGCAGGATGCCAAAAAACTAATCAAGTCCTGGCTTGACTTTGATAATAAACCTAAATTAAGATACTGAAAAATTTTGGTGCTTTGTTTCTGCGTAAATTGCTTTAAGCATTTACCTTTCTGTATATTTTATATTATAAGACTTAAAGTTTTTTTCAATTGGATAAACCTTGTCCGCTGAGTTAAATTAGCCATGAATGCTTTTTTTTTTTTTTTGGGAAGCAGAGGCTTACGCAAGTGGAAAATGCTCCGCGGTTAATATTTCAAATGTTACAAAGAAAAATACAAAATATATATATATACATAAAAACTCAGGCACGTACATACATACATCATAATTTATAAAAAAAGAAAAAAAAAGAAAAAGAACAAGAAAACCCGGCAGAAGGGCCATCGTCATCATCGCAAATCTCAAAATGCTTCCTGCTGCTTTTTTCGAGGAATTTTCAGTGCTATTAAAAAGTTTACGCGAATCAGGAAAAACGGCCACCTAAGCAGCAAGAGGGAAGTGAAAATGCCAGAAAAGGGGGCAGGCACAAAATGGCTGGCAGGAAGTAACAAAAAAAATTATATTTATTTATTTATTATAATTTTTTATTTTACGCATTTTGTGCGTTGACTGCGGCCTTACAGCCAAGAGAAAAGCCCTCAACGAGCTTGAAAAAATGAGGAAAACACATTGAAAACCGCACGGAAAGTGCGAAATAGAAGAGGGATGTGGAGAAAAGAAAATGCGGGAAAAGGGGGAAAAATAAAAGGAAAAGGAAAAGGACGAACAGCAGCAAGCAAGACAAGGACAACGTTCCGGGAGTCGTTTGTAAAGTTCAATTATAAATGAAGGTAAGTTGGCAGTTACGGGAGGAAAATTAAACTATTTGTAGATAATTGAAACTATTCTAAAACAAATTTATGGCATAAACAAGAAAGGAAGCTAACTTCGGCTCACCGAAGTCTATATACGCTTGCAGATTGCAATTGAACTGTGTAGAAATTTGTAGAATTCAAAAATTTCTTATATGTGTGATCTGTGTTCATCTTGTAAGCAATACAACCACAGATATCCATTTAGTTTATGGCAAAAAGTGTTGAAAATCCTTACAATAAATATTTTTGCAGGAATGATAACCCACATTAGTCTTTAAAAACTTTTAAAATGCTAAACCATAAACGCAAATGCATTTATGGTACAAAAACTTGCCCACGCTTGGAGTTGTACTCAACGAAGGGAGTTTCCAAGGAGTAAATCTGGATTCAAGACTTTCCCTCATCTCTGATGTGATGTGTTACCAAAGAATCCCTCAACTAATGTCGCTCTCTACGGATTACTTGCATGTAGAAAAGGCACCCAACCTGATTGTAGACTAACAATAATTGTATGTAATCCTTTAGAGGCAATTTAGAGGTACCTCTATCCCTAGAGTTTAGCAGGACTTTCCCCAGAATTTTCACATTTTCAGCTCCAGCGAGCCTTCTCCGGGATGTCCAGATAGAAAGGCACCACCCGCCTCCTGCCTCAATGTCGGACTGAGGCAGGCTCGAGGATAGCGCCTCTATTTATACCCCCTGAGCAGAGATTGAGAGAAAGTTGGAGGAAGAGAAAGTTGGAGAGAGAGAAAGTTGGAGGGAGAGAAAGTTGGAGGGAGAGAAAGTTGGAGGGAGAGAAAGTTGGAGGGAGAGAAAGTTGGAGGGAGAGAAAGTTGGAGGGAGAGAAAGTTGGAGGGAGAGAAAGTTGGAGGGAGAGAAAGTTGGAGAGAAAAAGTTGAATAGAGAAAGTGGCAAATAGAGAGTGGGAGAACATAGAGATCGAGAGAGTGAGAGGAAGATAGACATCGAAAAAGAGAAAGATAGAGTTCGAGAAAGATTGAGATCGAAAGATCGCTTTAATTCGAACTGCTAAAGCGACCCTCGCTCTAAGCTAATTGGGGCCACAAATAAGCCTCTTTTGCCTTCACTCTTTATCTGCTGCTACGCTTTTAGATATTATTTTTTATTAGCGCACTCCCCCAACTGCCAGCCGCCTTTTGTCTTCGCACAGTTTTTCACAGTTTTCACACATTTTTCATTTTTTGCTATAGCTGTCGCTCCTTACATCTTCCTATTTTCGGGTTTTTCCATTGTTTTGTGCCGCAGCAATTAAAAATACCTCCTTTTTATGAGCAAACAACATATTTGTTTCCAACAAACAACAATAAAGCTGTAAAAAAAGAGGAAAACCCATAAAAATGGCCAGAGTCAGAAACAAGAAACAAGCGAAAAAGTGCTAATTGGTTAATTGTGTGTGTGTGTGAGTGAGAGAAAAACCT
Source organism: Drosophila anomelani (assembly GCA_035045905.1). Taxonomy (NCBI): domain Eukaryota; kingdom Metazoa; phylum Arthropoda; class Insecta; order Diptera; family Drosophilidae; genus Drosophila; species Drosophila anomelani. The sequence goes on from JAWNOO010000097.1 coordinate 50,884, forward strand.
GCTCACCTGTGTGTGTGTGTGTGTGTGTGCTTGTGGGTTTCGTTTCAATAATTCAGATCCTTAAATTGACCCCAACAGGAGCAAAAACAGGCAATAAAACAATTGATTCAGGTCCAGTGGCACTTGAATCCTTGAAACAAAAGGATAAATAAAACTAATCATAGCTAGATTAATGCGGCTGCTGATGCTAGTCTGGAATATTTGGATATAATATCATTTGCCCCGATTAAATGATATATTTTTTTGGCATTTTTAAACCCCTTTTTAACTTTAAGCAAAGTGGGGAAAAAATATTTATACAAAATTTTGTTTCTACTTTTTGGGTTTTTCCTTTTTCTATTTCTATTTCACCTTTTTTTCGAGTTGAAAAGGCGTCAGCTGCAATGCAGAGAAAACAGTGCCACGCCCACTGGCATATCCAAGTGCCGCTTGTTAGTTTAAACTGATTTGCAATGTTTGACATGGGCCATAAAAAGCAACGAGGCAAGCGGCAATGGCAAATGGCAAACGACGACGACAAGGATAACGGTGAGATGGAGATAGCACAAGGAGCAGGACGAAGGACATTAGACCACTGGCTCAGGTCGGGGCACAGTGAGAAAAGCATTCTTGCTCTTGGGACAAAAATTGTTAAGATTAACTGAGAAAACTTATTTTAAAATAAATATATAAAAATGAAATACAAAGAACTATTATAAATTTTAGCTTGTAAATAATAATAAATTATATAAAACAACCCTCTTAAACTATATTTTAGCATAAATATATTAAATAATACATATATAAATATAAATTTAATATATAAAATGCATCCTTTTACGGGTTTTATCTGTGGCAACGCATAAATCGTATCATTTAGATACTAAATTTTCAACTTGATGGCTTTATGAATTTTTAAGTGAGCGATACAAAGTTTCTGTGCCATAAAATTCACGCTGCAGGTGACTTACAAATTTATTTGTGCATTTAAAAATGGTATAGCAACTGATATGTATTGCTCTTTATATATGTATATTTTTTGCATATGATTTATAATTAAGAGTAGGTTTCTCACAGTGCCTCTTGCCTGCTTGATGGCTTGGCCTTTTAGCATTTTCCAGGCCACCCTTGGGCTTTGTTTTGAGCTGAATTTTCAGCGACTGTCATGTTGGGTCTCCTTCGTTGTTCAGTCCCTGCTCTCCTGGCCATTTCAATAATCTCTTCATTTGGCCGGGGCCACAACGATTTTTTTCATGTTAACATTTTATTTGGCTCGCTCCCGTTACGTTGCTCATACGCCCCATTGTGCAGAGGTTCGGGAGTCGCCCCTTTGCTTTGACCAGCTTTGTTTTGTTTTGTTGTAAGTTTAGTGTTCTTGTTGTTGTTGTTGTTGTTGTTTTGCACACCCACAACAATGGAAATGTGAAAATGTGAAAATGTGGGAATGTTAAAGGAAGATCCACATTCACCTAGCTCTTTTTTTTACGGCAACAATTAAAACGATTTAAATGCAAAACAGAACGAGAGAGAGGGCCAAAGCCAGCCGAGCCGAAGAGGAGACAAGCCGAATGGGCCAAGTGGGTCATCCTAGCCGGCACACTGTATTAGCCCAATTGCGGATCGCCCCGATTGGCCTCGATATTGAAAAGGAATGGCCAAGAGCACACAAAAGTCAACTGGCTAATGCAATTAAGTCAGCAGAAGGGAAAAACGTATCTCGAAATGTATTTCAGTGGCTTAAAGTGGGAAATACTTTCAGTGAAACTGAATAACTCACTAATCAATAACAATATGAATTATATTTATGCTCAGCTTATGCATTAAATAAGCAGAAATTAATTAACAAAACTAAACCTAAATGCAAATAGTATATTCTCTTCGAAAAACAACTTCATAATATCCTATTTGGCTAGTAAATTATTTTGTTGTTAACATGCAGATTAAAGAATAAGAATAAAATCTATATCTATCTTCAGCCCTACAAAAAGCACTTTAAATTCCAGTGTCAGCAGTTAAGCAAACTTGGCTTAATTACTTTTCTCTCAGCTTTTTCGTCTTTGCCAAACGGACAATAAGCATCAATTTAGTTTTCCCCGCACAGAGGAGGAGGGATCCAGTGTTTGGGGCTCTAATTTAACATTTAATCAGTTCGTTTAATTTCCATGCACAAATCGGTATTTGTTGTTGTTCTTGTTGGTGTTTGGTCACAGTTCGAGAATCCCATTTGGCCCTTGACTTCCTCTTTCTCCCCTCCCCCCCTCCCCCTCTAGTAGTGCCCAGCGATTTTCGCCACACTTTCCCCCCGCCACCGATTCAGCCTTGTTTTAGCGAATGGCTTTTGTTTGATTCTGCTGGCATTACCATCGTTATTGTTGTCGCATTTAATTAAAAGCACCGATTCGAATGGAGATTTCAGAGTGAAGAGAGTGGAGAGAATGGAGACTGTAGAATCTGGTAGAAGAGAAGGAGAATGGGAGAGAGTGGAGAGCTGGGAGCTGGAAACTGAGAGCTCTGAACAATGGCAACAAGCTGGCCAAAAATGAATAAATAGAGGCGCGTTTGCTATTTTGGCCAGCTACAGTACACTGAGAGAATTTACTGAATCAGTTGTTTGGGATTTTAGATTAAAGCTCTGACTTGCTTTGCCCATCAATTTAACACTTCTGATAGGTCAGAGCTCAAAATGTTTTGAGGATTCCTTTGTTAACCACAATTACTTATGATTTTTTGCCCTCAAAAAGAGGTTTGTTTTTATTTCAAATAAAAAACACAAAATTTAAATATAATTGTGAGTTGTTTTCAGTGCAACAATAATAACAAACGATGGCATTTGCACTCCCACTGGAGCCATTGATGTCACAAACACACTCAACAGCCACATGAGCGCACAATCAAGCACACAAACACACACATAGATACATTTCGTAATCGCTCAAAATTGTTTGGCAAACATGAAAAAAAAAAAAAAGTATCCACTACATACGCACAAAGGCAATTCCCAAAAGTATATCCCAAAATGCCAAAAGAAAGTATCTAAAGTTCAATCTTCAAATGGGCGTGGTCAGGCGTGGTGACTTACATTAATTTCTAATTCAAAATTTATTTAAATAGATAACAATAATTAAAATTCATTTTTAAATGCAGACTCCTTGGGCTCTTTAGGGTTTTAAAATCCTTTAAGAAGGAAGAAAACTACAAATTTGCACTGAATTCGATGCCTCGAACTTTTTATAGCATACTTTTCTAGATAGTACATTAAAAAACCCCTATAAATCCCTAAATTCAGCATTTTTTTTTCGATTTAACATTTTGCCATTTTTTTTTTCATTTCAGAATATCTTTTTAATTTTAAATTATAGTTGCAACCTGAATATACAACAAAATTGCAAGAAAAATTAATTTTTATATCACATTTAAATGATGATCTTGGTCTTGGGGTGCCCTTAAGGTTAAAGGACCTTTTAAATAGATTCTTATTTAGCCAAAAAGCCTTGATTTAAATTCTTTAAACAAAAACACACACCTACGCACATTTGTTTAAAGCGAACTGTCAGCAACCCGATTTCTTATTCCGGATCCGCCTTCATTTCTCGGCTTAACCCACATACAGACCCACATTGGGCTGGGGTCCTCGATTCGAAGGGTCCTCGTGCATATTTGCCTAACCCAAGGAGCCAAACATTAACTTTCGTCCTAATGCTAATCTTACCTTGGCACAAAAAGTATTTCGCCTGCTGCTACTGTTGTGGTGTGCACACACACACACACACGCGCACGCACACACAGGCACACGCACACTGACGTTGCCCTCGCACAGACGGGGAATTCGTTTCCTTATTTCGGTTTCCTTGTTTTAGTTTTAATTTTTTTTTTTTAAATTTATTTTTTAGGTTCTCGGTTCACAAACACTTTTCTTTCTCTTCCGAAATTTTCAATAAATTTAAATGTTTTGCGGCTGCCTTTTTTCGTGAATTTTTGTTTTGATTATTTTAAATTGATTGGAACAGTAAAAAAATAGCAAAAAAAATATAAGGTTGCTTCTTCTGTGTTGCTCACTAAAAAACAATACTTAAACAGGAAACGGAAGTTAAATTAGAACAGGAAATGGTTGGAAAGTAAAGTAAAGGAGGTTGAAAGAGAATAACTTAAGAGTTGATTAGTTAATAAAACTTTAGTAAATATCTATTCATCCTACTGATTTTCAAGTATTAATAATCATTATAATCTTAAAGAATTTAGACCTCAAAACATTAATCTGCCTTTCCACAAATCTGTTTTACATTATTACGTTAATTATTAAATTAATCATTAAGCCCTCTTTATTTTTGGTCTGACAATCAACAAGTTGTGAATTAGCTGGCCCTTCTTTTCGCTTTTCAATTTATTATTACGAAACATTGCCAGTCAATAGATTTCTACTAATTCCCCCGTTGGCAGCCTCGCAAATAAATTCGCTCTCTTTTAGTTTTTCGGCGCGACCTCCACAATGGCCGTGTAACAATTTCGGTTTTCCTTGTCCATTTTCTTTGGGGGGGCGAGGAGGGGGAAAGCATCCCCGTCCCCCACCCGCCAGCACCAGACCACATTTTCCCCCAGTCTCTGTGTGTGTGTGTCCCATTCTAGTCTAGATTTCCTTTTTTTTTATTTTTATTTTTATCCGTTTCCTTGCTGGCCTTTTTGTGCCAAGAAAACGCGCCAAGAAAATGCATTCCCAGCTGCAAATGTGGCGCGCACTTTTTCTTGCGAAGCGAATTTTCAGTTAGCTGCGTTAAGCATGATGTTGTTAGGTAATTTTCTAGCCTTAAAAACGCCTCTCACATGCACAGCACACACAAAAATACGCTTTTACAAGCCCGGACCGAACTTATGTAAGCGTTGTTTTGTGCGCGTTTCGTACGCGTTTTGGGCGCGACAAAGTTGCAGCTAAAAACAAAAAAAAAAAAAAACAGAAATGGTTAACGTTAACCCCTTTCTGCCCCAAAAGGCAACCAAAAAGCGACTTGTTCGCCAAGCTGTTTTGTTTGTTGTGGTCCAGTGGCATCATTTTGGGCACCTCTTGAATATTTCTGTTCTTGGTTGTTTTTGACCCCAAAATAAAAAAATAATATGGGACAGAAAATTAAAAATTATCATATAAATAAATTAATCAAATAAATAGTGAGGAAGGAGCCTAGGCGACACAGACACAACGCACTCCGGACACACACACGCTCACGCTCAGCGACAGACGAACGTGGATTGGAGGGGGTAGGAGGAGGCGGTAGGCGGCGGCGTTGGCGGCGGCGGCGGCGGCGGCGGTTCAACAACAACAATATAACAACAACAAAATAAAGGGCACGAGACCCCCCCAACAACAACACGACGACGAGGACGTCAACGACAACGACGACGATGAGAAAAAAACAACGAACAACCGACGACGACGACAACGACAACGACAACTGGCGGCGGATTTAGCGCGTTTTTCTTAGCTTCTTTCAGATTTCTTTTCTCTTTTTTTTTGGGAACAAGGAGCAACTCTCTCGTGGCGAAACGCGTGCCGTCAGCGCTGAGTCCTGTTTCATACTGATTTCGGGCATCCTCACGTCCTGCCAAGGATGCTGCTGGCCATTGCTGTTGCTGTTTGCTGCTCCTGCTGGTCCTGCTATTGATACTGCTGCGATATTGCTACTGCTACGGCTGCTGCTGCTGCTGTTCCACTGTTAACAGCTGCTGCTGCGGCACAAGAATTTCCCCGCTGTTAAAATTTCCCTGGCATGCGCATCGTCTGCCGTGGGTTTCACTTATTTGGTTTTTTTTTCTTTGCTTTGATTTAAAAGGGCTGCGAATGCGAATGCAGTCTCAATGCCAGCCGGCCAACGTTGCGTATGAGTGATCTGCTCAAAAAGCGATTTGATTTAATTACATTTTTGTAGGCCAATTTCTGTTGATGTTGTGGCTTTTAGTAGTTCATTTTAAGTGGAATTTATTGCAAATTTCTGTTGTGAGAGGAAATTCTTTATTTATCTTCAAGTTCTGATTATGTATTTGATTTGAAAGACTTAAATAATGCTTGTTAACATTGCTTAATATTTTATAAAAACTGATATGGAGTTAATTCATGATAATTCAACTCGAGCCTGTATAAATTTCTTTTAAAAGAGCTAAAATAAAAGAGAACTCTGACCCCTTATAATCTCCTCAATTTAATTAACTCGTTTTTATATCAAAATATTTCCAAATATAGTTTCTAAGCCATCACCCACGGGACTCTTGGCCATTCAAGGACTCTGCCAAATTAACTAACCAGGTACGTATATGATGGGCCCAATAGACAGTCATTAATGCTAACCGCAGTTAGCCACAATTACGCCAGCTGGAGCAAATCAATTTATTTATGAAATTTTGAGGCAGTGTGCACAGTCTGCATAGCCCTCACAGTGTCCTTCGTCCTTCATTGCACACGTGCGTGGCATTAATGCAAATGAGCTGCATGGGCTGCCGGGGTAGCCTGGATGCTGGCTGGATGGTGCGGAATGCTCGACTTGATGCCAAATTGAATTATGTTGGATGCCAGAAAGGTTAATGAAAGAGAGCGCGCCATTCTTGCACCCGGGATCCCGGACACATCCACGGATTTGGATTCGGTGCCTCGGCGGGGGCTACGAATTCAGATTCAAGCTGAATTGTGATGAAGCACCAACATTGCCGGGCAAAGTGCTGCCGTGGGGCCACTGAGATGACCACACATAGTTGTGGCCAGGCACTGAAAGAAATGGGGTTTTATTTTGGACTTCAAATATTCTTCAAAAACTAAAACTGTTGGTGCTTTTGGTTGCTTAAACAAATATCAAATAAATTAAATAAAAAGCTAAATAAGCAATTATCGTTTCAATAATTAATTGAAATTTATTAACAGCTTTTGTGGCTTGATCTTCTCTTCAATTTCTCTCAGTGCATATGCGAATGCGCTGGGTTACTGGTGGTCAGCTTGCATGCAAATTGATGCTTTTTGTGTTGGGCTTTGCATTATCTTGGTCTGGGTCTCGTTTCGGTTTCGGTCAGGGGCTTGTTCCAGGATTCCTTCTCTTCTTTGCTCTTCTTGGTGGTTGGGTCTGCTTTGGTCTGGTTTGGCCAGGACCCAACGAGTGGGAGTGCGAAGTGCTGGAAAGAAATTGCAGTGTAATGTTGGCAAGCGATTCACTGAATTTTTAAGCTAACAAAGAAGGAAATTCATATGAAATCAAACAAATTTATTTATTATTCAAGATAATAATATTGTAGCTTTGAATATAACAAAAATTTCTATAGTGATCAATAGTGATCAATAAAAATATAAAAACCTCCTTTTCCTTACCTAAACAATAATTGAAACCTCAATTTTTCGCTTAAACTTTATAATAATATATTAATATATTCACTTTTGTAACTCGCAATTAGCCAAATTTGCTGTTGTAATGGTTGTCGGGCCCTTTTAATCGATCCTATACCAATTCACTTGGCAACGACCGCTCATAATCCAACTTAACCTACCCCAAAAACCCATCAGGCTTATCGGACTTACCCGCCCGTATTATCCCGCATCAATTTAACCCACTTAATAAGTCGGCTTTTCAATCTTTTCCCTTTTCGATGGCGCCAAACCGCAGCAGGAAAAAACCCCGCACAGAATAATAAAAAGCAAGTGAAGCCAGAAAGGAGGAAAATTCATTAAAATACGCGTGCGAATGTAGCACATACTTGGGCACTTATTTCAATGAACCTGGAGCACATCATTGAGCCATTAAGCATACAAAGTGAAGCAAATTGTTCCAGGGCCAGGACCAGGACCAGGACCAGGACCTTTCACGTGTCCCTTTGCCCCTTGTCAGATTTGCCAAGTATCTCCCAACCCAAACCGAAGCCCGAGCGAGGCCTAAGCCCAAGCCCAATCCTTCTTCCGAAGCCCCAAAGTTGACAACATGCAACCCGGCAGCCAGGCATTTTCCGCCTCAATTAATTAAAATGTTTTGTTTCAATGGATGGACAGGGGGATGTGGGGGGGAGGGGCGGAAGCCCTGCCCTTTTCCCTCGTCCTTTGTCCTTTTCTGACACATCCGCCGCACCGGCAGCCTAGAGTAAAATGCTGATTGATATTTCCCGGTTAATAACTTTGGGCCAAAGGGTTCCCAAGGTTTTCAAGGTCGCGCAATAAAAATTAAATTCATCCATCATTCATAGCAAACGCCTGGCGGTATGAGACAAGGGATCAGGATGAGGTAGAGCCATCACCGTTTACTCTATCTTGCTGACAACCAAAAGCAACTAAGAAAACTTTGTTAAAAGGTCTTAAAAATACCCTTAAAACTAGACAATTTCCAGTGATGACAAAGCCATTAAAAATGGTTTCTTAAAATATAATAATTAATTTAACAAATGGAACTTTAATAGAATGCTTTCTTAATAATAAACTTCAAACTCAAAGCTGTCTTTAAATTGAAGTAAACAAAAAAGGCAAGCCATTAAGTGCTCTAAAAAAATATAAGAAAACTCTCTATAAAGGCTTTTGTTACGGCAACTATTTAGCCATTGATATGATCCTGGGATATTTTTCCATGCCCTCAAAGAGGGTATAAAAAGCATAGCTGGCAGGCTGGCAGGCTGGCAGGCTGACTGGCTGACAGGCCGAAGGATAACGACAACAACGACGACTCAATTAGCGAGTCGAGCGCTGTATTTACATAACATTTGAAGCAAGTTTATTTAATTTAATTGTTGTCGACTTTCCGCTGAACGTCGCTCATTGTCCTGCTTTCGGCCTCCCCGGCCGACTCCAACTCCACCGACATTTCTCCATTTTCTGCCAGCTGTTATTGTTTTTTTGAAAACAATATGGCCTGGTGCCTCGTTAGACAAACCGCAGACAGACCGAACCAAAAGGACGAAGACAAGGACGATGGCGACGAGGACGAGGACGAGAACGACAACGACAACGACGAGCCTCGCTGGCAGGACGCGCTCATAAGTAATAATTTTTGGTGGCTGTGAACAAAAGGACTCCTCCCCACCATTGTTCTGCATCCTCCTGGGTAAACTCCGTCCATGGCTACTACTTGGACCACATGATCTCTAATGGCTGCCCAATCATCCGTCTCCCTGGGGTCTTCGAGGTAAATCTCTATCTAAAAAAAATATATATTAGAAATATTTATATATATTTATTTTTGTTTAGAAATCCATTTTTGTAGCTCTAGGCGGCACTTTTGACCCGCCCAAGTCAAGCTGCAACTAAGTTTTAAATTCTCAATGGTTCTTTATCTCAATTTGGCACATTTTTCGGGCCAGTCTGGGGCAGAGAGCTCGTGGCTGTCGCAGCTGTCTGCCAACTGCAGAACTCGAGTTCAGTTCAGCTCCTGTCAGGCTCAGCCTCAGCAACTCAGATCCTGTCTCAGTCCGGCACACATATACACTGGGGAAAACGGCGGAGGGTATTGTGAGTGTGCATATTTCCAGAAACTGGGTTGAATGCTGGCATCAAAAGGATTTTACCTACATTTCATATTCAATTATTTAGGATTTTATTTTCGAGAGTGCATTTTTCTAAGCGAAAGCTTTAAGAGGGCATTTTTTTTTATTAAATAAACTATGTTAAGCAGTGTGTTAATGTCTTAAAATAGGGATAAAGATTTTTGCCTCATTTGACTGGGAATTCTGTTGATTTGCCATAAAATGTATGATGTAAAAATTAACATAAATATATATTCAATTTTACAGAATCGCAGTACATAGTCTAAAGTATTTTACATAATTCTTAAATAACATTTACCATTTACACTCATCCCGATTAATTGCAGTGTAGAGCCCCTAGCAAGGCAGTCAAACGTTTGCGGCCACTGCCGCCCACTCTGTCTCCCTCTCCCTTTTCCTAATGACCTTTGTTTTGATTTTATTATATACTTTTATTCTTTTTTTTCACATTTTTGAAGTGGTCGTTGGGCAGGGAAATGCTGAGCCTTTTCCCTTTTTTTTTTTTGGATTTTGTTATTGCAGAAAATTGCGTGCGGTGCCTGAACGCAACTTTCAAGGATGCCACTTACAGCCCGGCGCCACACCCCGCTTCTTGCACTGTCAGTTAGCTAACGATGTTGCCCCGCTTAACGTGTGTTCCACTTGCCACGCCCCCAACGCCCTCGCCCCTATCCTAGACCTCTGACTAAAGATCAACATTCGAGTGCTACAAAACTTTTGTCATTTACGCGCCGAAAAATTTGGTCGCCGCTGCTTTCCTCTTCGCCGCCCTTGGAAAATCCATACCCCCTCCAGTCGCCCCCTTTTTCGCACCGTCAGATGACCTCGCCCCTCCCCAGTACCGCCCATGTCCCGTTCCACTCAGTTCCGTTTCGTTTCGTTCCCATAATTGAATTTTTGCTGCCGCCGAGACGAGCTGAAACTAGACACAAAAAAAAAAATAAAATGTGGATAAGGACAACGAGTTAGTCCTCTGGAAGATAAAAACAAAAGGGAAAATACCTTAGATGAGAGATAAATCAATAGAAAAAATAGAAACTATAAACAGGAAAAATCTAAAAGTAAATTTAAAGAATTATTAATTATTTAATAAAGGGTCTGGAATTATGCAAGATGCATTGAGATGTGTAATGTGTAGAATTTTGACTTTAATTCTCGAAAAATCATATAATAAAGTTGCAAGATCCTTTGCTTCTTACTTGCTTAATATTTTTAACAAAATATATAGAGTTACAAATATTTAAATATTTATCTAATAAATATAAAAATGAGTAACGCTTAAAAATGTAATTCAAAAGTAGGTCAGATAATATTTTGGTCATTGATATTTGTGTATAAAATGTGCTAAAAATATTCATTAAACATAAAGTTATATAGGAAGATGTAAACATATTTCCTAAGCATTTTTTTAACAATTTGTAACCTATTAATTGACTCCTGTCAGCTTGGCTTTTAGTATTTTTAATAGGATGATGGAAAGGGATACCCTTAGATAGCACTTACAGGGTATGCCATGAGTGTCAAATAGACCCACATCCTCTCTTCTCGAAGACGGAGGCAAACAGCAAAAAAAAAAAGCAGCAGCAGCACGGCTATAGAAAGCAGGGGAGAACAAAAAAAAAATGTGTAAAATTAAATGAAAAATAAACAATGAACATGGCGCAGTTGAATTGAATTGAAGAGCTCTGCTCTCTGCTCTTGGCAAGCTTTTGAACCGACCAGAACGAGGACCAGGACCAGAGCCGACAGAGGCATCACTAGGAGAAGCGGGGGCGGCGATGATATTTGGGCAGTGGTAGTGGCTCAGTTTTTGGCCTGGCATGTCCCGGATTCGTTTGTCTTCGCCTTACCCCCGGTTGCCGTTTTTTAAACATGCTAGAGTTAAAAATGCTGACATGGTCATGGATGCTACGAGGGATGCACTGGAGAAAAAATAAATTAGTACAGAAAATCTGTACATAGTTTTGCATGTTATTTATTAAGTTAGATAAATTCGTAGTTAAATTCCTTGTTAATTACAAAATCTTCCTTTTTTGTTACTGTCATTTCTATATGAATTACTAGAAACTCAAACACACACAAAAATACTTGCACTCACTTGCCCTTACACCACTTCCCGCCATCTCTCACTTACTGTGTGCCATTTCCGTTTCCGTTTTCCACTTTCCACTTGCTGGGTATTTAGTTTTGTCGCCTTCAGACCCCCTACCCCCCTGCTCGTGTAATTGTTGTACTTCGCGTGTACTTTCTGTTGTCGCTGTGATTTTGATATCCCCCTCAGCCCCTTAGCCACTCAGAGCCACCCAGAGAGCTCCATGCCTGTGCCCCATGTGTGTGGACAAGGCAGCGATGAGTCCTCGCCAGCAACCTAATTGAGTTTCCAGTTTTAAGCTTGCCTCTCGTGTGTGTGTGTGTGCCCCCGAAAATCCTTTGCCCACCGTTGGTCGTTGGATTCATTAAAAGAAAAGCAGTTGGAGGGAAAAATTTAACAGAAATAATGATCCCGCTGGCATGTGAAACGGAAGCCAATGGGCTCCTGCCTCCCAGAATAATCAAGCGGGCCGTAAACGATGCCTGAGCGACACAGTGGGTTTACCATAAAGGATAATAACAACAAATATAATTAAATGATTTTAAAGTAACCAAAATATTAATTTATATATGTATTTATTAGCAGCTTAATGCTTGCAAGAAATGTGTTGTTATTTATATATTTTCCTTTACCCTTTTTCCATCTACTGATTATTACCCAACCAATGTACCAATTTCATTGCTATCATTAATACACAAAACACACACACACATATTATTTATATAATCGTAAAGTTCGTACATCGTTAAGCGATTAGGAAAATCACAATACCTTCCCTCCCTGCCCCCTCGTCCAACAATCAAAGCATATTTCTGTTTATCAGTTTTTGGGGGACCATAAAAAAGTTGAAAATGCTGTTTAGCTTGTTGCGGCTTCTTGCTAATTAAAAGCCGGCAAATCGACGAGCATAAAAGTTGCTAATGAAAAGCTAATGGCTCAAGGAAAAGCGGTTAAGATCTGGGCTACCCGCGCTCGGGTGGAAAATGACTGGGAAGAAGGCCAGAAGGGGGCAAGAAGCAGTCAGTGTGGAAACGGAAATTGAGGCGGGGAGTTGGAAAAATTGATGACTAAAATGCTTGGCATCTGGTGTTGTCTCTATCTGTCGTTTGCATTTGCCGCCCCCCCCCCCCCCCCCTTTTTGGCACTTGAAAGGGAAAGCCATCGACAAGGCACATCATTATTTCTACTTCTGAGCTTAAACTTTTTGCATTTCCCCCCAGCCAGCAGTTGCCGGCATCAAAGGTGATTGTTTTTCCCAGACGCTGATCAATGACAAGCGAGAACAATGTAGGACCAGGAGTAAAAAGGTGCTAAGAAGCTTTTCCGGACAACTGATTACCCTGGAAAAACACTAGTCGATGAATGAAGTGTAAAAGTCGAATAAATTATGTCTACGAAAAATTATAGTTTGATTTGTAAATATTTTCTTTTTTTAAGAATTGTATAAGTATACCTTTTGTTATGAAAATAATATTTAGAAATCAAAAATCAAAGCATTATATATGTATATCCCTTTTTTAAGTATTAAAACTACTATAATATCCCAAAGAGGTAACTGAAGTGAAACCAAAAACAAAACAAGAAGAAAGCCAAAACTTTGCAAGAATAATTTGTGCAAAATTGCCGTCTGTCGACTTCTATGTGGTTGAAGCGATAAAAATCCTGGGCCATATAAATAAAGTAGAACTCACAATCACAATGGGAGGCAGAGGGCAAAGGACATGCTCATCGATTGAAAGTTGAGTCAAAAGTCAGCCTGGCGGCAAATCGAAGTGAAAGTTTGTCCCTTGGGCAATAATGGTAGCTATTGAGTGATGGTTAAAACAAACATGCAAACTGCCATTAAAATTGACAAAAAATTACACACGGTCTTGGGGATGTGTTCAAAGGCAAGTCGAAGCCATCAATAGACTGACAACAAAGTTTACCTTCGCTTAATCAAAGCCACGCGGAATACACAGGCCAAAAGGCAACAGCAACGACTTTGAGATACCTGGCACAAGCACTCACCTATCGTACTTGTCTTGTTAATCAAATAAAATTCTTGTACAAAATTAGTATCAGAATGAGAAGCGGGTGGACGACGGCGACCTGTTGAGCTGCTGCCATCGATCCCCTTTTGGATGACTGTCATCGTCTCTTTGAGCATCGTCCGGCCAAATAATTGACGCCCAACGCACGACAGGAAATTGCGAAAGGAAACTGAAGACCGGCAGTCAACTTTTCCTTGTCGGGACAGATTTTTTTACGACCTGAACATGAAGTTAAGGCAAAAGGTTTGACATATATATCCATACCAATGCCGTCAATGCAATTGAAAGGCGCGCGCACAGTGGGATCGTTAGAGTTATTTAGCTGCAAAATTGATGGCAAAGATAAAAGCCAGCTATTGAGAGCCACTGTGCGCCCACCGCCCACCGGAGATGAAGGAAATTGCATTGGGCTGTAAAAGATGTTCTTGAAGCTCAAAGAAGAATTTGAGGATTACAAAAAAAAGAAGACATCGATGAGATGATGACAGGAAATGCCTTTTACCTTTATAATTAACTTGTAAGCTAAAAGAAAATATAAGAAATTATAATTAAATGCATAATAAAACACCTTTTCAGAATGCAGCTACCTAAAAATAACATTTACATATCTAGAGTTCATTCAATTTTAAAATCAAACATAAATAAATAATGGTAACTCCGTTCACCAGTCAAAAGCTGCTCTTTTTTTTCTTGGTTTTTTGTGTTATTTTTCCCTCGACGCTTGCCACTTTCCACAATGTTTTCCACGGATTTGCCAGCTGCTTTTGTGCCGAGCTCTTGTTGTACTTGTTGTTTTCCCATTGTTGTAGCTGCTCCACATGACATTGCTCAGTTAGCTTGTTGTTAACCCACCTTTGCCCCCGTTTTTCCACACACCCATCCTAGTGCCACTTCCCTTTTCTTTTTTGTTTGATTTTTCGATTTGGGCGTGAATTTGTTTCACACGATATAATATAAGATAATATACCCCTACTAAAAGTATTAAAATATATTTTAAATAAACTTTAAAAATTTTTCTGTTTGTAGATATAAATTAAATAGATATTAAATTATTTACCGATTATGGAAGGGTATAAGAAGATATTGAAATAATTATATTGATCGGTATTTAATACAAAAATGTATGTTAAAATTAATTTTCTGTTTGATGTTTTGATATAAACATATCAAAAATATAAATATTCAATCGTAAAGTGTAATATTTAGTAATATTTATTTTCAATATTTCAATTTCACACATTTTCTTATCGCCACACATTCCTAATTCCTACGAATTTTCCCGATTAAATGATGTAGTAAATCCTTTAGAAAATCCTTTTCAATAACTTTTTAGATTGATTCTTAGACACAAATAAAATATCACTCAGCTTGGTATTATTAATTATTAATTATAACCCTGTAAGGGTAGCCCCATATTCGCTGCCCGGATAACTAACCTCCGTTTTTCATACTTTCGAGGGGTTTTTCCCTTTTTCATGTTGGTTTCTTTGATTGCAGTTTTTCGCTGGGTTTTCTCTGGGATCTGTGTGCCGTGAATCTGTGTGTGTGTGTGTGTGTGTGTGATGAGTGGCACTTGACAAAGTTATGGCACAGCCGCAGGTGCAGCCAGAATGTTAGCCATGCTACGGATGCTGATGATGGCGACGACGCCTGACAGTGGCTCTGAATTTGGGAATTGGGCATGGGGAAGTGGCCTGGGCTGAAGGACTTTTTGCCTTACCACTTGGCCTGCAATTGATCCTTTTTCCGATCGGTTCTGGCATTCAAAGTGGTCGAAGTAAATCAAATATGCGAGGAGCTTCCTGTTTGTTTAATAAACATTTTGAGGCTCTGAAAGTGCATATATAAGACTTATTTATCATAATATATATATATTTCCAAATAATTCTGTACATCTGTAAATAATTTCCCCGCCAGAATCTTTCTTCTATTTGATTTACAGCCCTTAGCTGACCGCCGCTAACATCTCTTTGACTGAAGAACTGCATAATTTATGTGAATATTATTATAAAAAACAAAAATAAGGCCAACAAATTGTACTGCCAACAGCCTCCTTTAAATTCCCTCTATTAACCAATTTCCCCTTTCAGCAAGCTTTCCTTTACGCTCACGATGAAAAGAATACAAAAAAAAATAAATAAAGAATGAAAGCCGACAGAAGCAGTGGGACTCCTTTCGTGGATGTAGAACGATAAATAAATAAATCAAAGGCATTTAATTTCATTTTTGAAGGCAACAGAGGCGAACCACACGCAGCTGAACTTTGACCTCAGCTCCTTCCTGCTTTCCCCCTTTTTAAGGCACCGTAAAAAAATGCGTCACACAGGGCGTATGCGTAATGTGGCTGAAGCTAAGGCAGATGCGTGCAAAGAAACAAATGCTTATTTAAAGCAAATAAATTTATATAAAATATATTTCAAAGGGTATAAGATTTCAGAATAATTTATTTGATATAATTAAAAATTTAATTTCAATTAATTAATAAAAGGTTTTTGTTTTATTAAACTAATAATTGAGCACTCTCCTTATATTTCTCTCCGTGTTGAGTGTGAAAGAGAAATCAGCAACAAAAACTAAGGCCAAAGGTAGGCCATTCCGTGGAAGAGTGCACAATGGAGTGGAGGAACGGGCAGACGGGCAGACGGGCAGACGGGCACGGCTAAGGACGAAGAAAGTCCTGATGAGCAACTTCACTTTGACGCCTTTGTCAATTTGTTCACCTTCAGTCCACAATTGAAGGGCGAATCCGAAGCCGAAGGTAGGAAAAAAAGCGGAGATTGGGACAGATTTTGCTTGTGCCACGCCCTTCTGGTCACCATCCTGGGCTTTCCTTTTCCGCTAAACTAACAGAGGCCAACCGTTCTTTTGTTGACTTTTCTATCAGGTGGCAAATTTATTTAACTGTGTTTGAATTTGTGTGTGTTTAATTTAATGTAATTTATTTGTTTATATGATTTTGTATTTACTGAAGAATAGATTAATATGAATTTAATGAAGAAATTACTTCTGAAAGATTATAGCTAAAGTCTTTGGAGAAGAGCTTCCAATAGTAAATCTTATGCAGCTAGTTGACTAAATAATCTGTAAAATAATTCATTTTCACAGTTCAGATCAAGTAATCTATGACTTTTATTTTACTACGAAATTGATAAGGATTCGTTCAAGTAGCCTCTGAGTTTTACTTTTTACAAAATTGATTCGATCTCGACACACATCTCTGTAAGGCCAAAAATAAAAATCGTGTTGACTCTGGCTTTGGTTGGACTTACAAACACGAAAAAAAATTATTAGAACCCAAAATGGAAAATTGTGACAGTGAAATTTCTCAGTTCAGACTGGCAGACCTTCAGTTGGCTGCAGAACTGGGGAAATCACTGTTGGAACGGAATAAGGAATTGGACACCCAGATGAATGCATATAAATCCAAAGCAGATGAGCAGGAACGTGAGATTATGCATCTTCGTAAGTTAATTAATGTCATGGGCGAGGAGAATGACTCGCGGCTGAAAGTCTATGAGAAGCTGGACGCCATGCTGCTGGACCTCGAGCGGGCCAACGAACGTTTGAGTGCCGAAAAGATCAAGGACAAAAGGCAAATCAAAATGCTAACCGAAAATGCCGAGGAGCTAGAGGCTCGCTGCGAGGAGCTGACACAGCAGCTGAGCCTTGCCCGGCAATCCCTCAACAAGATCGATCGATATAAGCAGGAGCGCAATACCAATTCACCAACGCCCCGAGAGCGAGAGCAGGAAATAATCTTCCCCGAGATGCAATCGATAGTCCTGGCCAGGCACGAGAACGTTGTGCTTTGCCATGACAACCTGGCCCTGAGTCTGGCCGAAGAGAGCTTCCTGAAGACCGACGACGAGGACCTGATCAGGCTGCTGGGTGAAATGGAGACCATTATGCGGGACTGCCTCACCGAGCGGCGGCGTTGCGCCGACTTGGAGGAGCAGTTGGAGGCCATCATAAAGGAGAACAAGTGCCTGCAGGATCGACTGGCATTGGCCAGCCCCCGACAGAATATGATGTCCGTGCAGGAAGAGTTCTGCCTTCTGGATGAAGTGCGCCAGGGCCAGATGTGCAGTCGCTGTCTGGCAAAAATCAGCGAAAGTCACCAGCAGCAGGAGCAGGACTTGCAGGAGCAGGACTTGCACAGCAAGTTCAATCACCCTGCCATTGAAGATCGCTTGCTGGATTCGGTTCAACCGAACACCCCGAAAAACACAAATCCATATCGGGATGTAGTCGAGAAATATGAGGCCCTTTTGGAGGTGAAACGGGCTTCCAGTTCCGCGAGACTTTTGGTCGATGCCAAGAAGACAAATATTCCATCGGTTGTGCAGCAGCGGAAGGAGATGGACACTAAGCGATCCGTGGCAATGCTAAACATGGCGCCCATTGAGTTTTGGGAGGCGGAGACCTCCATTTCGGGAAAGGACAACTGCAGCAAGATCGACACATCGTGTTTCGCTTCAACTGCTGCCAGTCCCTTGATTCCACCCCGGAAGGAGGAACCATCCGAGGAGGTCTTTGCGATCAGCCAGAATTTAGCCATAGGCGACCACGTGTCGAATGTGGGATTTAGCTACTTCGGCACCACCTCAAGTCCCCTGAAGTCCATGGAGGAGAAAGTATTTGCTTTGAGGCCTCTCGAGCGACAACTCCCGGAACGTATACCCGTGGCAGCTGGAATGAGAAAGAAGAATCGCCGGAAGCACCATGATAATGGTGGAAACGGAAACGGAAACGGTGCCCTCCACCAGCCACAGCTCCAGATGGGACAGTGCAGCGTGTCGGACTTTGGACTCGGCTTTTGTGGCCGCCGTCTCACTGCTCCGCCACCTTCGTCGACGGCGTTCTCGACTCATTTGATTGGCAATCAAACTCCGATTGGCCCCAAAAATAGTGGCATGTCGTATGCCGAGGTATTGCGAGGCGCCAACACCGCTCCATGTCATTCGCCCACGAAATCTCATAGTTACATTGCCCCACGATCACAGCAGACAAACGTACAGAAACACCATTGAATGAATTTTTAGACAATTTTAGACAATAATTTGTACCCAAAACCAAATTCTTTTTTACCGGCCACATAAATTCAATTTGTAATTTTTAAAAGTTAAAATTAAGAGTTTCAGAGTTAACTAAAAAAAGCAAAAAAAAATAAGCATTTCTTTTATTTCAAATCAGGCAGCAAGAATGCAGGAATTTATGGTTTATGGTTAATTCTACTTTATTTTTTTATTAAGTCAAAAAAAGGAGATGGGTTTGGTATTAATTTAATTTTAAATAAACTGCTAAAGAGCTGATTATAGTAAGGATTCTGGCGATTATCTTTCACTTAAGTTGGCAAAGTTAATATATCAACAAGTTGGCATAAAAGATGGTTAAAATTGAAAGGAAGATTAAGGTATTTACTAGCTAAATTTCAAATAATAAACAAGCGAATTGAATTCGTTATCTGCCTAGATTAAAGTCAATATTCAATAATAAACTTCCTTCTTTTTTTTTCTCAAATTTTTATGAATATTTAAAATTGATTTATTTTTTATCTTTTACCTTTGTACACTCATTTTTTATGTTATTGGCCAAACCTGTTGGTTTAACTACTGACCGGAACACCTCGAAATTTTTAAAAATGGAGCCAACCTCCACACGATGCCAGGCTCTGGGCAGCTGGTAGTACATTTAGCTATCTGCCTATTTGATTGAGTGAGATGAGGTGGCAAGCAGAGGGGCTGGCTGGCAGCTCATTCAATGTGTCTCTCTGTGTGTCGCTCAACCAAATATACCCACAACCCACACTCGTACACCCGCCTGACAGCTTGGCCCCTCCTTGTGCAGGCATGACAAATGTCTGGGACATTTCGGCACACTTGTCAGGACCCAAAAGCCCAAAAGCCAATTCCCCTGGCACAACACACACACGCACATACACCGAAATGAAGAAAACCCACCCAAGAAGGAAATTAAATGAAAATGGGGTAAATGCCCCCTAAAGAAGGTGAATGTTGAAGACCTTTGAATACCCTTGCCAAGTTATCTTTCGGGAAAGCTACTTGAATTTATTTTAAAACTATTTATATTTATTTAATTATTATTAAGCTTTAATTTTATATATAAAACATTAAACTTAAGCTTTATTTTTGTTATAAAAACTGAATATTATTTTAAGGAATTTAAAAACCAAAAGAAGAAACTAACTTTTATATCTTTCCACAGCTTCTATAGCTTTATAGCTATTAATTTATAATCCATTTTTTAAAAAATAACTATTAAAATCTCTAAAAAAAATGAGGTGTAACCCATTCAAAGGGCAGAAAAGGACATGAACTCTAAGAGTTTCTCACATGTTGTGCCCTCTAAGTTCCTGCCATTCATTCGAGTTGCTTTTTCCCAACTTCCCCGATTCCTTCCGTTTTTTTCACAAATTTTCATGTACTTTCTTCATTTTTTTTTTTTTTTGTTTCATTCTTGTAATTCTTTTTTTGTTTTGGATTTTTCCGGCTCTATTTCCTTGGCGGTTGCCGACTTTTCGCATTCCGTTTGATTGTCCCCAAGGAGAGTGGCTGAAAAGTTGCGACCAAAACTCGTTGAAAAATTAAAATTATACTTTCTTCTAATTTGGCAACGAGTTTTGAGTTTCAAAAAGCTATATATATATATATATGGTCGATTCTATAAAAATCGATTTGGGTTAGACGGAATCTTAATAGCCATAACTTGCTTCAACTCCAGCTTTCCTGCTAGTCATTTGGGCCATCATTATAACGGTCATTATCCTTGCACCCTTTGGCACTATATTTCTGTATACTCTGCCCCGGCCCCGCCCCCGTCCCCGCTCTCAGCAAGTGCATTTTTCCGCACTTTTCCGCACTCATTTCCGCCTTTGCCAAGCCCGCCGCTCCTCCCCTCTCGAAGCGATGACGCTGCAAGCCGGAGGAGGAGTCATTAGCCCGGGAAATATTGATGGCCGCCATCGACTAGTCATATATCACAAATTACCGAGGCAATGGGAGCACCAGGGGGTTAATGGCGCAGCCCGATGGCTGACAATTTTAAGCCCCGGCAAAAACGGAAGGCTAATTATTCAACGTCAATTGGCATAAATAATGCTGCTGGTAACTGGAACTTGGAACATGGAATAGAGCGCGGTAACAGCCATGGGATCACAAGGACAATCGACGCCTTTGCCTTATAAGGCCGGCCGGACAGAACTTAACCTCCCACAGCCCCCACACTTGCCGCACCTCCAATTAACCCCTGACTAGCTGGCGTGACATAATTACGGGGATTGGCATGGCGATAGAGAGAAGTGCAAGAATATGCAGCTCTCGCCCACTCGGCATTATTAATTCATCAGAAAATCCATCATCAAAGGGATGAACAAGAGGGCGCTGGTGCTGGCCAAGAGGCTGGATGCTGGATGCTTGCCTGCGAGTGGGCGTGGCACATGTTGCAATGTGTGCGTAATTGATGTTAGGGCTGAGCTGACGATGATGATGATGATGATGATGATGATGGTGCAAGCTCCGTTCTGCATATTTAAGCTGAGTGGCAAAAAGTTTTCGCGAAACGGGATTGCATCTGCCAGAAGGTCAAGGAAGTTGGCTAACCTGGGTTTCACGCTAATAGAAAACTATATTAGACTGAAAGTTAAAGCAATATCTGACTGACAAAATTGGATACTTTACTTTACTTGACGGGTAGTCTGCAAACTCTCTGTTAGCACTTGATCTCCCATTGCATCAAAAGAAAACAAACTTTTCTTAATAGAAAATTAACCAGGGAGTATAAACTTGAACATAAGCAGCTTAAACTTAACCCAAACCCTAACCCCACCCTTATAATCCTAACCATAATCGATACATTTCCCATAAAATGTACAAAAAATAAACTTCCCATTGCTCTACTTGTTGATAATTGAATTGAAAATGGAGTTTTATTGGGGATTACAAAGTAGCATCAACATTTTCATTCTATGCCACCGCAACTGCACAATTCTGCTTTTCCCTGAAGCTCTCGTTTAACATCGCACCGCCCCTTCCGCCCGCCCCTCGTTGCCAGCACCTCTGGAGAGCTTAAGCGTCCACGCACTTAGCGGCCGCCCCGACGAGTTGTTAAAAATTTTATTTCTAAAGTGCTGGAAAATGGCCGAGCGCCAGTTGAATCGGCCAAGCCCCAGCCACCCCGCAATGCTGGCTGATTCGCAGCAAGAATTTTGGCCATGACGCGGCCCCTTAACCCCCCATTGGCCCCTTAACCCGATGCAAGCCTAACCACAAATAACGTTTTGCTCCAAAGTCGCTGTGGCAATCAAGTGATGGCAGAGTTCGACGCTGGCAAAGAAGAGATATAAAATTATTTGCTCAATAAGTATGAAAATAAAGTATTATTAATTATGCATGGAAATGTATAATATTTATTTATTATTATTTATATTTCTTTTGTGGATTTAATAGTAAATGAATAAATAAATATAAATATACAAATATTTACAAATTAAAAATATGCAAAAGAAATAATAAATAATATACAATTAAACATTAAAATTTATTTATTTACGTATTATTTATTTTCAATGGAGGCTACCTTTCCACAGAAAACGTGACTTGGTTGTTGTTTTGCTTCAAAAACCAATTTAAATTTTAACAACTCACGACTAAACAACGTGAACTAAGCTCTTATCTAAACAAATTATAAATTATATAATTTTCAGTCATATTTTTTCTATAAATTCGCCACTCTTTTTACTCTAGGATCATTCTTCAAAATGTACATTTTCATTGTTGGTCTTATCCTTTTCGGGAGTTTCTCGAGCAGCCTTTCTGACGAAAAATGCCGCTTGGATAAGATTCAAAATGAAGTTCTCCGATTCTGCAAGAACTCTAAGTATAGTGGTTGCACCAGCGAGTTTGAGGTAAGCCGAAACCTAAAAATTACAAAATTTATTTTAACTTTAAGAGATTTCTTGCAGAAATTTAGCACTTTTGTGACGTCCTTTTTGAACAAAACAGAGTTTTTCTGTTATGTACCACCTATCGATAAATGGTGCAAGGCTTGCTCGAACACTATATCGTTGTGGAAGGATCTGATCGCTGGTCTAGGAAATGGGACGAGTGCTACCGGAAATGGGACAAGTGCTATCGGAAATGGCAGTGTCGTACTGCCGGAAATTAAACAGTAAACTAGAGGAAATTGAGCTGTAATGTGTAAGGGATCCCTAAAAAAAATGAACAGAGTCTCAAATTAAAAATATTCAATATACTTGTATAACTTATTTCTTCACATATTAAATTTCAAAGATCTACCAAATAATGTCAAAAAACTTTTATTTTGCTTTTTATAATTTTCTAGATTCAATAAAGCCCTTTTAATTGGTATTTATATTGGATGATTACAAAGTTACAGTTCGGTTTGATCGTGGATATAGTCATTCGATCAGGCTACAGTTAATTATGATTTTTCTATGGTATTTATAAATATTTATCTTCGATAACCCATAATTTATCACATGTCCTTTTAAAATATATCAAAAGTTTGAAATTTTACCACCAAAAAACTAAAACAACACCACTGTCCATCGGTCTGGGCCTGGTCTGGTCTACCTCGGGATGTGGGCTGCCGGTTGGAGGATCCGGAAAGGGTCGGCCATGTGGCAGGTTGGATGCAGCCGCATCAGGAGCAGTTTGGTTCTGTTTCATCCTGCGCTTGACTTTGCTTTTCCCTTTTGGCTTTCGCTTCACCAAACTCTTGGATTTCTAATATGTATGTGTGTGTGGCTGGGTGTATGCAAGGTTATGTGGAGTATTACGCTTTCATGAGGAAGGGCAGCGATCGAAAGGATATACTTACGCCTTGTCTGGGAACTAAATCCATTGAAGGGAAGAAAAATAAAAATAAATAGAATATATTTATACATACATATGTACCATAACTTTTTACCATTTAAATTTTAATTAATTTATGTATCTTGAAACCACAAAAAAAAAGGGCATCCAGTAATTCGTTCTCACCCAACCAAAATTTTGGATACAAGTTTTGGGCAAAGCCAAACCAAAGTCCCCTGCCGCTGGTCGTACTTTCACTTTGATAGCCAGTTTGGAGCAGTTTTGAGTGCTCGGCACGGTACGTTCATATTCATTTATCATTGATAAGAAACATAATCAAGGAAATGAATGAATGCCAGACTGAGCAAATGAATGAATGAGAGAGCGCCAGTAGCCAGAGTGAGTGAGCGAGTGTTGGCCTGGGTGTTGGGTGTTGGGTTGCTGAGCCCGCAGAGAGATGGCGGACGGTCTCTTTGGCTTTCCCTGGGCTTTCCGCCAGCATTTTCCTGACCTCCCTTCCAGCATACATATATAGTATATATACCAAAGTGAGTGCACCGCTAAGCGCAGTTGACTTGCATCCCTAAGCTTGACTAACGCCATGTGGCAACTGTTTCTAAATCCCCCGCACATCATTCATCTCCATTTTGCAGCTCCGCATTTTTCCCAAGCATCCCCGCACATTTCCCCACACAGTTTTTGCCACATTCCTGTGCGGTTTTTCGTACGCGGACCGAGTCCTTGGTCCTTGACAAGGTCTGCGCCAGTATCTCGTTCAACTTAAGGCGCCGGAATGTAAGTGGCAAGTGCTGGCAACGGACGGGATACCGCCGTTGATTGATCCTTATCACAGCCTTCACTCTTGTAATAATCCCATCGATTCCTCTTTATCCAGGACTGCAAAACACAAATTAATACTTAAAAAATTGGCATAAGCGCTAAACGAAAGAAAAAAGATATTCAAATTGCAGAGGGTTTTAATTTTCCTTTTTAACTACAACACTTTCTATTTATTATGTATATATATTTTAGGGATTATTCGTGCATTCGCAGAAAACCTAATTACCCGATGAACGAACACGCTTCACAATTGCGCAATAACGAGGGCCAAGTCATGCAATATTCACGAGTCCATTCATCGGCAGTCAGCGAAGGTGGCAGTCGCAGTCGGTGAGTGGGTCACATGTGCCGCCGAAACTGGTTAAAAGTCAATTAGTCTAATTGCCCAAATGCAATGAATGTCAATTTTAATGAGGCCACTGCGCAGCGACAACCGCGGAGGCGGACAGCCTGGACAGCCTGGACAGAGGTGGACAGGTGCCCCTGTTCCAAGCCCATTTTTGTCTCCTCTATACTGCCTTTTTCACCTGTCAAAGGGAAGCAGAGGCCGCCAGAACGAGTTCTCCTCATAATTTCCACTCAAAATCAAAACAAACAGCAATAAACATAAAAAGAAAGCCCAGCGAATGACAACGCAGCCAGCAGACAGAAGCGAACTCAAGTGAAAGAAGGCTGACGAATGTGGCAAAAGTCGAATACCCTGGACTGGAAATGTATATAAAAAAATAATTATAAAAAAATATAAAAAATATTCTCTAATTAGTCTCTTTTTAAAAATTAAATAAACAATTTAATAACGATATTTTGTTATTGATAGTTGTTAATTTAAGTAAAAATAATTTAAATAAAAATAAAATTTAATATAAATAAAAATAAAATCAATTTAAAAATATATATAGCATTAAATAAATCCTTTAAAAATATAAAAAATATATATTATATCCCTAAACTTTGTTCTTTTCATTCTCAGAACCGGAAGTGCTTCAAGTGAAAATTTCCGGGGCACAGTGCGTGTTTAGCCAAAAAGGACAAAGCAGCAGCAACAGCGGGAAAGGAGGCAGAAGAGGAGAATAAGAACGAGCACAAGCGGAGAAGTGAAAAAGGACACTCGTAAACTTTGCACCTCACTTGCTAATGTGGCAGCTTAGAGGCAGGAAAAAAAAAAAAGCAGCGAAAGATGCTTTCAACATATTTTGTGGGACTCCCGGCAAATGCGAAAAGACGGGCAAGTGTCAAAGTTTTGTACTCCCATTTATATATTTTTTTTACTGCCACCCTAAGCCGCAATTAGAAAGGTTAAAGGTGCCCAAGGAATAAGACAAAAGAATGCAGAAGAAGAAGTCGTACTTAGCTGGGTCAATTAATTACTCAAATTCAGTAGAAATTCTATTTTTAAACGCCCTTTATTTATTTCTTTTTTAAAATTTAATTTAAAATTCACTCGAACCATTTCCCAACTATTTTCCTTCTCTCCCCTTTGAAAAATAATCCCAGGCCCTCAAAAGTAGGCAACAATTTTCTCGCCGTCGGAAATGGACATGCCAGCTGGAAAATGGTGGGCGCATGGGGGGGAGGAAATGGAAACCCCAGAGAAAAACAGGGGGGAAGCCCGGGTTAGCGGTAGATTTAGCAACGCATAAATTATGCACTGTAATTGAATTAAAATCAATTTTTGCATTCGTGCGCACAGAATGCATTTAGCCGGGGATCAGATGCAGCTGCTCCGGTTTCGGATCCGGGTCCGGGTCCGGGTCCGGGTTTGGCTTCCTACATCCGTATACACGCCCTTTCTCTATTCCGCTGTGCTCTCCATCCATTTCCATTTTGCGCACTTTTTGCCAGCGGGATGTTAGTGGTGCGCTGGGGTCGGCGGTAACAACAAGCAAACAACATAATCAATGGACTGGTCAACGAACAGACTCCCCCTGCACCTCTCTATCAAGGACTAATATACGCACTCGACCGACGAGCCGTTAGCACCAGTCCGCCACCTGACCAATGAGGCGTACACTGCAAAAAATTCAACTCACTACAAACTGATTAACGGATGATTTATAATAAGCTGCTGCTTCAAGCTTTTTGAAGCACTCAATTTCGTGCTCAAAGTATCGATTTATTTTTTGTTTATTTTCTTTTCCAGATCCTCTAAAACTTCTTATAGTGCATATCCATCGAACGACCAGCATTCATTTTTCAAGCCAAAACTTTGACAAATTGATGCTGGCCAAGCTCAAAATCGATTCGGCGTGTAGAAAGAGATACCGGAAGGAGGGGGGATAATGGTGTGTGTGGGGCCAACATCGGACATCATCACATCACTGTGGCTAATTATTACTTTTTTTACCTTGACCACGACCTGCGGGCGGTGGGCATAAGGTATAAGGTGTACGGTATGAGCTATGTGGGATCAGGGGCAGATGAAGCCACTTTGACATTCGCTGATAAATCAATGTCAAATGGGTGTTTGCAGAGCAGAGACAGGGGCCACAGCATAGGCATGACTGCATTACGTATGTATGCCCGGTGTGCGGGCTAATTTGATTGAAACACACATAATTATGCAACTAAGTTACGGTTGAAGCGGATGGAGCGGATGTCCCCGAACGAGTCCGGGGATTAGATCTGTGCATAAGCCCCCCCCCCCCCGGGGAGCCAGATTGTGGATTCCCTGGAGTCAGGCTCACGCTCATTAGCATTCACGCTTGTTTCAAATGACAGCCTGTGATATTTATCGGGTTTCAATATTAACCCATAAAATGTGATAAGCCTAAGCCTAAACCTAGTAAGCTTTTTTAGTCATATCAAAATTGAGAACTTTCGTAATGAATTGTTTATTTTAACTTTTGCTTTAACACGTGGCAAACATTTTGAGTTACGTTTTTCTTTTTTTTTTTTCTAATAAATAGAACAGAGTCTCGGGCTGAGGCTTTTACGCATCGGCATGTTTTAGTATATCCTTAGTCAGTCAATTTTCTACGCCAACAGTTTAAAAGTGGTCTCAGAGACATACGTATAAAAATTCCACAAGTATATCCCATTTTTCGGTGAACTTTTCAAAACAAAATTATCCAAGTTCCAGTGGACCAAGTTATCCCCGCAACAGACACCAAGAGAGGCAGAGGGAGGCAGAGGGAGGCAGAGGGAGCCAGAGGAGGGTCCAGACCCCTCCGGCGGAGGCACCGACAGTGGATCGAAGATGAAGCCCGAACAGCTAAACCGCCTGATCCGTGGCAATGGCCGAATGCAACCATGGTTCCTGCGCAACACTAGCGAGCTATACGAGAGTGCCGTGAGGTCGTATTACGAGCGTGGCCCCTCAGCCATGGCCCACAGTACGTGTAAGTTCTGGGGAGTATTCTAAAAAAATATGATTTAAAAAGAAAATATTTACCAATTTAAAGTTTTTCTTGTTATTTATTTTTTTTATATAAATTTTTTATTTTGATTGTCATTGTCAAGATCGATAAACTTAAGCCCCTGTTAAGTTTGCTTTAAAAACGAATCGATTAACTATTTTCCCGTAATTTATACCCTCGAAAAAGATCATTCAGTTACTCAAAACTGCTGAAGGGTTCTTTCTTCTCTCTCAGTTTTCCATCTGCTAAAAAGTCGTGTTATTTTTAGTGAGACAAATAGGCTTGACAGGGAGTTCATGTTAGTTTTTACATAGAAAAGCTATATGGTCCATGTTTAATGATTAGAAAACTACTTAAAAATATATATTCAGATCCACAGATTAACATCCTTCTCTCGCTTTCGCTCTCCGTTCACTTACAGACATCAAGCACCCTCGCTTGCTCCAGCTGGAGGACAATGCGGGCCCGGTGAGGAAGCTAAAGAGGGCTGAACCAGAACCTAGTTATACCGACGAATATCCGCGTAGCCACCAGCTGCAGGCAAATCAGGCGGCCGGCATCGCCGCCGGCCAGCTACTGCCGACGAGTATGCAGACGAGCCGCCAGCGCTCGATGTCCTTCTCGGTGGGCAGGCCGACCAGTGACGCCCGTCAGTATTCTTCGGTCTTCGGAAAGCCGGAGCCGGAGGACAGCAGCTCCATCAGCTGCTCCAGCGCCAGCAGCGAGCCCTCCCAGCACAGGCTCGTAACGGAGACCTTGCCGCGCTGCCTGCGCAAGAGCCGGGCGATGGTGAGGAGGGAGCGCAAGAGGATGGGCCGACGGGGCAGCAGGATTATCGAGGTGGATAACGGTCACAAGGTGGATATGGACATGAGGTTGTTCAGTGCCCGGTCCCTGAGCGTGCCGCCGCCCACGGGCCTCGAAATGGGAACTTCCCCTTCCAGGGTGATGCCACCGTGCCGCAAGCACCACATGAATGCCATCGAGAAGACCACTCTGGCGAATGCAGCGTTGATGCCCATGGGGGAGGGTGACTCCCTGATGACCGTGGACGAGACGCTGAAGCGCAAGATTTCGGTTGTTGAGCAATCTGGGAAGGGGCAAGGCACTAGTTCGGAGTTGGGGCACCACCTGATGAGCAATGGAAAGGAAAACAAAAGCTCCAGCGGCAACCTCCTCGATGTGATCCGTCAGCCTCCGAAGATGCGCTTCCGCTTCAACACTTTAGGTGAGATTTGAAGCCAAGGATTTATAGTGTCGCCTGCCACTTGTCTCTATTTTGCAGGTGATCGCGCCAAGCAGTTCGAGTACATCCAGTTCGCCGATGGGCCAGTTAGCAATTACGCCTTTCAGCGGCGTCTACAGCGCAGATTGTACAAACCCAGCAACACCAGCTCCAGCTCCAGTCTCAACACTGACTGGAGGCAGGAGAATCAGCAGATGGAGCCGCAACTGCGGCAACAATCGCAATCGCAGGCGAGCCCCGCACAGAGAAGCCTAAGCGTGGAGGCGGCGACCAGGGGTCATCTATTGGAGACTCCACCGCGTCCGCCACATCCACCGCCACTGCCCGATGTCGAGGATGTCTACCGTCACTTGGCAACCCTGCGGAGCACGCGGGGATCTAGTGTGGATATCAGCTCGCGCTTATCAGCTGGCAGACGCACTGCGAGGCAGAGTTCAGGTAGGAAGTATCTATGTACATGATTTCCAAGCCATCTCATAATCGCCATCATCAGCATCCTCTGTGGAAGCGGTTGCCCAGTCGGGCAATTCTGAAGGCATAAAGGCAATCAAATGGGCAGACAGCAAAGAGAAAGTTCCAGGGAGCAAGCCCTTAAGAAGAGACCGCTCTAGACTCCGAGTGACCTGGCAATCGAGTGTGTCGTCCGCCAAGGCAGGTCGCCCACTGGAAAGGAATAATGTAACCAATTCTCGGCCAACGAATGCAGATTCCAGGCGATCATCAGTTATGCCGCAACTGAATTCAAACGGCAGCAAAGGAACAGCAAGGGACACCGACTGGCGAGGATCTTCGACGGCCAAATCGCAGTCCCAGCGATCCTCAGTAGACGCCTCATTCAGAAGATCTTTGACGGATTTTTCGGACACCGCATCTGCCCTCAATGAGCCCAATCCTGTCACTAGCTCGTCCGTGCGACGAGCGCAACTGCAACCACGTCCAGCTTCTGATGAGCACTTGCCCCTCTGCCTCAGCAAGATCAAGAGCAAGTCCAAGTACAAGATGAAGACAGCGCTGGAGAAGCCCAAATCCAAGTTGCCGCGGCTGACCAAGGTGACCGCCAACCGGGTGAGCCGTTCCAGCCATCGGGCCTTCTACCAGGCAGCCCACGAGGACCAGGACCGGCGGGCGGGGCAGTCGCCAAAGCAGCAGGAGAAGTCGGAGCAGAGAGAGCAAAGTCTGGACATGCAGAAGTGGGTGCAGGGATCCAGAGCCATCACTGCTCCGTCATCTCAGCCGGTAAAGGCGTCCGCCCAGCTCAAGGTGGCCAATCACTTGCTGGCCGCGAGTGCCTCGCAGGTATGCCCATAACCTGCTGGCTGCTGGCCGTAAATAAAGATAACTAAATAATGAATGACACACGTCCGCAGGTGTCTGCCTACAAGCGTGCCTTCCGCACCCAGCAGCAAATCCAGAAGGTAGAAGCCCTGCACAAGCAGGCACAGTATTGGCAGAAGCCCAGCCCAAAGCCGAAGCCCAGCCGGAGTGCGGAGTGGGATTCTCCCACCAATCAGCTGCAGCTGCAGCTGCCAGCGGTAGATCTTCGCCCCATTCACGTACTGAGACTGCAGCGCCGTCAGGGACCCACTCTGACGGTAAGTCGGACCTCGGTTCGAGCCGCTCTCAAGGCCACCGCAGAGGGAAAAACCGAAAAGGCGGGAGCGGCAAGGGGAGCCAATGGAAGCCCCAGATCATCAGTGAAAGTAGCAGGTAAGATACCGGTATACCGGCCGCTGTAAGGTGCTCCGCATAATGCAGCCTGGCATTGCAGCAGTTCCTGTAACAGCGCCGACGACGACGATTGCGAAGCCAGCGTTTAGGCAGAAGGCAAAGACAGATCGAAAAACAGCAACAAGCGCAAAGGGAACGGTATCGGGAGCTGCGACTGGCACAAAAGCAGCAGCAGCAGCAGTGAAATCCAGAACGAAAGCTGAAGAAGGTTCCCCTAGAGGCGGTGGTGGTGGAGGAGCAGGGCGTCGAGGTGTGGCAGGAGCACTGCGGCAATCGGCTTTGACCAAGCAGCAGCAGCAGCAGCACTCACGCAACGGGAGCGGCAGCGGCAGCGGCCACAGCAATGGGAACAATGGCAGCGGTAAAGGCAGTTCGCTGCTTGGCTTTCGCCGCGAAACCGCCAGCCGAGCTGCATCATCGCTGCTGCAGCGACGCGACGAATCCGAGCAGGCATCGTCGCCGCTGATGTCGACGCAAAGCCCAGAGCAACGCCAGCATCAGCGCCAGCAGCAGCAGCAGCAGCACCACCAGCAGCAGCAGTCACCGAACCGTCAGTTTCACTTTCACCACAACACCCCCTGGCGACCCAGCTATTGAATTCAGATTGTAATCAAATAACTGATGTATTTGCCTGTTTTACTGTTCAGTGGAAAAAACTTTGAAGCTCGAAAACAAAGTCTTTTAAACATTCAAATCGGGGAGTAAAATATAAAATTCAGCTGTTAGTTGTGGGTGGCAAGTGGACAGATTACAAGTGGTGGACTAATAGCATCACCACCAACGCCCCCCAAACACCCCCCCCCCCCCCAATGCTAATTTCAATACACACTGCCATCCCCCATTTTCCATTTTCCCCACACTATTTTCCCGTATCAACAACACAGCATTAATTTTTCATGCAGATTTAACCGTTACGTGACAGCAACAACAAACGCTGCCGCAAGGACACTGGAACGCGTTGAGGGAAAATGTGAAATAAAGCAAAAATATCTTGAAAATATTTATAATATTTTATGGGAATGTGTTTACGCTTTATAATTAAATATTGGAAATAATTTTGGAAATTTATTGAATGAAATCTAGGTAGGTAGACATTTAGTATTTAAATAGGGATTAACTTTTAATGGATTTTCTAATCTTAGTATTAATTTAAATTAAATTTAAAAATTAAATTAAAAAATGTTAATTGAATCAAGAATGCATTTACATTTATAAACCTATAATTTATTTAATTTGAAAAATGATCTGTATATAGAGAGTTTTTAATTGTTTTTAAATCTACAATGAGTTGAGTTTCGATGTGTGTGGAATTTCGGGTTTCCATAAAATAGTTTTTGGTATTTGATTTTTGAATCCCACTGTGTCCGTCTGTGTGTCCCACTGTGTATCAATAACAAACGCTCAAGATAAGCGCCGACAACAAAAACAACAACAACAACAACAACAACGAGAACAAAGTAGCAAAGAAAGCACAGGAGACAGGATAGCCAAGAGGAGCCAAGAGGAGCCAAGAGGAGCCAAGAGGAGCCGAAGGAATAAGAGAAAAAAGCAGCAGCAGAAAATGGCGATGGCAATGGCAATGGCGACGGGCGACTTTCGTGGGCGGATCAGAGGTTTCCGGGTGCTCCGGGAGTTCAGCGATGATTTTTGGCTTGTTTTCAGCCCTGCAAATTGTGGCCGCGCCGCCGCTTGATAAATGATGATGCGTGCCACATGACTGGCCATATAAACGGCATCGACTTGACTCCGAAAAACCGAGAACTAAAAACATTGGCAGACAAATAGGCTCAAGCCCTTTCGGCTAAAGAAGTTCAATATTTGAGCCAGGACTTGGAGACTTCGAAGGGATGTTTGACGCTGAAGATTGACAGGCGTAACACAATGGCTAGCCTCCATCTCGTGTGGAAGCCCACATTTGAAGGATTTCAGTTCAGGATGGCAGTCATTTGTGTGGCCAATTCTGTTCGCCAGTTTGAATGGGACTTATGAGAGATATATGTTGATTATAGTTAACACAAGAAAGGCACAATTGTTAGATAAATCGTATACAAGTCAGGAATATAAATATATATATTAAAAGTTTAAACTATCTCTGGAAAGTTCTGCTTAAGTCGACTTCACAAGAACCCCCTCCTACAGGTTGAAGAATATAATATAAGATACACTTTTATTTTGATATTTCATTTAAAATTTTTATTAGCAACATTTATTGTCTTTCATTTGGAATTTACAGTTGTTAATTTAACTAAACATTTCCACTACATATGATATCTAGATATATATATTGGTTCCTGTCTTGGATTTGTAAACCGGCTCTCCTGGTTGGTTGACTTAACTTGAAACAAAAACCAATTTCCATTGGCATAAATAAATAAAAATCAAATTAAATTAATTCCAATGCAAAGTGGCATATCCTGATTCCTGTATTTTTTTTTTTTTTGTTTTTGTTTTGATTTGGCAACCAGGACCAACCAAGCAGTAACGGAGTGAAGCGTACATAAAAGGCAATAAAATTAAATCAAATCAAATGAAATGCGCATTCGTATGGCGCTTTATGAGCTGCAGAGAGAAGGACACACAAAACAGCAATGGGCACTATTGGGTTAGTTAGGGAAAATCCCAAAGGATTAAAGCGGAAAAGGGCTCTTGAAGAGATATAATTTATTAAACAAAACCAATGATAAAATCAACTATAAAACCAAAACTATTATGAATCAAGTGATAAGGAAACAGGCTTTTCTATTGTAATTATATTTTGACATATATAAACTGCTATTAAAGATATTGAATTCCTTGTCACATTTTCGTGTTTAAGCGAATACATGAAATGGCATTTATGCACACACACTTCGCATAAACACTGTATCTGTTTGTTCCTTATTTTTGGCAATAAAATAAATCCACCGCAAAGCCGCTGCGGGTAGATTGCTTCTTTGACCTCTAAAAATACAAAAAAAAAACAAAAAAACAAAAAAAATAGGTTGCTCTGGCAGCAGCAGCTGTTTCGTGTCCATAACCAGATTACGGCCAAGATGAAGAGTGCTGAAGTTCTGTGCATGGCTAATTCAGTTATTCCTGCGTCTGAATTTCCCTTCAGTTGGATACATTTTGTCGTTAATGCCTCGGTCCTCCTCAGTTGTTTGCAGACAGCATTCCCTCTACATTGTCACAACTTGTCCGAGTGTCCTTTTCCTGGGAGCCATCTCATCTCTTCCATTTGCCTGGGTTTACACACCGTGAGCTTATCCCAAAGCGATTGTAAATATTGTGGTTAATGTGGTTATAACCGAAATACTAGGAAGAAAAGCAAAGTACAGAGATTAAAATTGGTAAGACATCAAATTTTATGCGAAGGCTTTGTTTAAATTAAAGTAATAAATTTAAAAAATACAATTTTTCAATTGCGCTCCAATATTTCCCATCAAAACTTATACGCAAAGTGAACCTCTTATGGCATAAACTCTATTTATATTTTTCCAAGTGCACCGCTCCTCTATCCCCCACTTTCTCTTAGGGTTTCGCTCTCTCCGGTTTCTGTGGTCATTTCAAATTTTCATTTCATTTGCCATAAAAAGGAAATTGGTTTCGTATGCCAGTTGACATGGCCCTTTACCACTCTGGTGGTGGGCGTGGTGGGACTTACTCTCTGTGTGCCGTGTGCCGTGCGTGTGGCAGTTAAACACATAACTGCAGCGCACAACAAGCTGGAATACGGAATACCTGACAAGAGAATGGCACTGACATTGGCAGTAGCCAGGAAGTGGAACGGGAGCAGGAATATAAATGCTGGCAGCTATATTTAAGCTCCTTGGCCACTGGGTGTGGGGAAACCTTTTTTGCCAAAGAGTCGTCCGGTCTAACATGCTGGCCAATGTGAAGGGTCGAAGGAATACCACATTGTTTGCGTCTGTGAAGTTGAAAGTCTCTAATTAATGAACTGCTTATGACACCGCTTGGCCACTTATTATCAAGCGTCTTCAACAGAATTGCCAGTGAGCTGGATGCTGGCAAGGAGGGAGCTTCTGCAGGCACAGATTCCTTTGGCATCTTACTTGAAATATATGGCAAATGCATTCTTTTAATGTTGAAATTTTGGTTTATCATATTTTTCCAACTATTATTCATTTATTTATGTATTTATTGGTCTCAAAAATCTTAAAGCGACTAAATCCCAATAAAATTCTATTCAAATCTATCATTTTAGTCGAAATTAAAATACCCTGAAATGATATAAAAAGTAAGAAAATTCACAAAAATGATTAATATATTAAAATATTAAAATATTATTATAATATTAATTATTAATATATGTATATTATATAATAAAATGTTATAGGATCTTTAGAAAATCAACTTGGAATTGAAAACATAGTTTGTTTAGAAATCTTTTAGGAAATTAAGAAATATTTCCATATATTTCCACATTTTCTCTTTCTGTGGAAAATGTTTTATATTCTGTATAGCCTTCTCCTTTCTTATATATTTTTTATATCCTTCTCCTTAGCCACCGTTTACAATGTGAAACTAACTTGAAAATTATAAATGAACTCTTTTTTAGCAGGTTTCTTTTTTCCATTTCTTTTTTTTCCCACGTTTTGCGGCACAAACAAATATTAAATTAACACTCACGCACACACACACTCACACTCACACTCGTTTAGTGATTTTTCCGCACAGAAATAAAAGGGAAAAAATATAACAAATTAAATACCAGAGCGCGCACAAATTTTAGAGTTAAATTCAGGTCAGGGTTGCCAAGGGCCGCGACGATGATGATGATGATGATGGCGATGATGATGATGCCAGTAGCTGCACAGAAGCAGCAGCAACAACAATGTAGGCAGACACACACACACACCAAGGGGGGGAGTGAGGGGGTGAGTTAATTTAGCGCAAAGGCATTTTCGAAGCGCACAAAAAGTGCAGCCAAAAAAACGGACAAATAAAAATATGTAGACCACAAAAAGAAAATTATGAAAATTAAATATAAATGGCCAGCATTAAGCTTTTAACTTAAATCTTTAATAATGGACAGCAAGTAAATAATAAATGGCCAGCCAGCTGTAGCAGCCAAAATGCATTTAAATATTGAACGTATTTTTAATAAATAATGTAAATATATTTCGAAATTGAAACGAAACAAGTTGACAGTGGGCAATGAAACAAAACCATTATGTCCTGACAGATCTGTCCGCTTATCAACAAATATGACACTGTACAAAAAATAGTCATTTATTAATTTATTTTTTTTTTAAGTTGATTGATTTTCTCCGCTAAAGCATGAACAATGCATTAGCAGTTTCATTAAAATTACCTCAAAATCAAAATCATAATCAAATAATAAAAATCAATAATTAAAAATCAATAATAAAAACTAGAAAGTCAAATTAATGAAGTGGCGTCATAACAGCATACAAAAATATGCACAATTGGTTTTTTAGAATTAATCCTTAAAGTATACCCCACTGTGCCTCCCCGTCCCTCCGTCCTTCCACCAGAAAGAGGAAGGGAAACCCCCTTTAAAGCTTTTTGGCTGCTGTTTGTTTGAAGTTTTCTTCTCCATTTTTTTATTTTTTTTTTTTTGTTTTTTCTTTACGCCTTTTAAGTGGCAACTACTTTGCACCTCTCAGTGGTTCACACGCCCACCCACACCTGCGACACCACATTCCCGCCTCCGGCGCCTATTCATGTCTGACTGTCTGTGGTGGCATCTCTTTCTAGTCAAGGGTTTTGGCCTTGAGTCTGTGCTTTTTCCCCATTTTTCTTTCTTTCTTTCTTTCTTTTTTTTTTGTTGTTTTTATTGCATGCACCTTGGCACACATGTGTTACACCTGAACGAGAGGCTACCACTTTGCTTTGGCCCCTGCAGCCCGGAGCCCGGGCGCACACACTGCGTATACGCAATTTATGCAATCAAAGTAAGGATGCACACAAAATTCATTAAAATTAAAATAAATAAATAATGTTGTGTGCAGTTGATGAAAGTTTGATTTTTGAAATTCAACAGGGAACTCAAAAAGTAACCAAAATATTATTAAGAGCCAGCTTTGAAAGGAAAACATGAATTAAAAGTTACGAAATGTAATTTTGGTAGTTTTCGAGTTAAAAAACTAATTTGCTTTGCATTAAAAAGTTTCCCAAAGCAATTTACCAAATTGAGATATTTTATATTCAACAATTACATAAAAAAGTGTATTCGTATATTCAAATTAATGTAATGAATACCCTTTTTTACTGTTTTTAAATATTAATTTCTTCTGTTATTTTAAATACATAAATTAGAATAAAAAATGTGTAAAACTAACAGCAATTATTTTTCCTTAAACCATGGGGAATAAATATTAGTGAGGAAAGAAAAAAAACAACAATTAAGCGAATTTACGAAATAAAAAATATCTTTACAAATAAATAGAGCAAGGAAATTTATGAAATTTTCATGTCTAGCGCCGCATTTTGCAATTACTTGCAGGCCAAATTGCAAACAAATTTGTATAAATTATGGTAGGCACTGGGCAAGGGGAAAGGGCCTAACGATTTATGGTGCAAAATTTAATTTTGCGGCTTTTTAATCAACAGAAATCAAATGCAGAGCAACATTGTGTACAACTTATGATTTATTAAGCTTGCACATTATTTTCGCACCCTGACCCTGACTTAAACCAGCTTAAAAAGAAGTCATTATATAAATTCTTGCTTAGCTAATTATAATAGTAAAAAGAATAACAAAATGCTAAAATTTATATTGGTTTGTAAACATTTTAATTTTAACTGTCTGATAAATTTATCGAACTGTTTGAAAAATGATCATAAATCTCGTTATAATAAATATAACAAAGTGATTAAATATTCGGTCTTAAATATTTATTCCTTTTTTTTAATTTTCTACTTTTTAAAGTTGAATGAGCTTTTTTCGATATTTTAGATTTCAATAAATCAAACCTTACGATATCATATCAAACTAATCCCCTCGAAATAGATCCATATTTATATGCACCTATTTTTTGTATTAAGTCGAAAGATCCGTGAGAATCAAGGGAAACTAACAAAAACAAATACAAAATAATGACAAAAATTTTAAATTTAAAAGCGTTAATAAATGAATGTTTGGTACATAACATGCACAAAAAGAATACATTTCTATATACACAAAAGCACATACTATATCTATGTAAACATCCATTTATTGACATTGCCACCGTAATTGATGGCATTGTGGCGCTAAAAAATAAATAAAAATAAATATATAAATAAATAAAGTATAAGAAATACCCATACATACACACATTCGTATGTCATGCTGGGCGTAATGTGCGTGTGCTGGAGCCTGGGAAATCGGGGTCCTGCGGTGGCACCCAAATTGATGCATGTGCAGCAACACGTTCCGGCAATGCCACTAAATCCCCTCCAGGACAACAGGCGACAGGCGAAAGCCACAAAAAGGGGCGTGGCATCGACATCGACAGCGGGACAGGGTGATGGTTTATTTGAAAAAGCAGCATCGATATGTTATTTGCATGAGTCCCAAAAAAAAAAAAAAAAAAAAAAAAAAAAAAAAACGGGGGGGGAAAGTGCGGCTAACGGGGGCTAGCAGAGGAACCAGAAGGAGCCAAAGCAAATCCCATGGCAACTTTTTGCCACGCGAAACTTTCTCAGGCAAGTAAGTTAATGCATGAATAAAGAGGAAAGCTGCAGGCAAACACACACGCAGAGAACAAAATTGTGTTAAATAAAAATGAAAATTGTTCTTCTTTTCAGAAGCATACGGTTTTGTTTAATTTGAGCTAAAAGTTGAAAGAAACTTTAAGAAAGCTGTAAATAATTTACACTCCCCTCCAAAGTCCCTGATAGCTTCCTAACCAAATAAAGTAAATACTGGATGAACTTTTAGTAAAACCAAATTGATTGTCTATATTCCAATAATTTATACGATGGAGAAAGACTAACAGAGATCTCTTAATCTCTGAATCTTGCTACAAAGTGCCTGCCAGCACACTCGACGAACATCACTCAAAAGGAGCTATTATTTTACCGATCCGAAAAGATTTGACATGTTAATGCAACATTTCACATTATATTTTCTATCAGAGAGAATTTAACAGTGGAAAGGTAAAGGGAAATGTGATTTCCTATATAAGAAATTTCTGATATAATCCAAATAATAATATAAAATTGTTTAACAAGAAACTATAAATAATATAAAAAAATAATATTAAACAAAAATTATATAAGATAGTGTCTCCAAATTTTCCCTTAGTGTACACACACTGCCATTCACACATGCTGTGGTACTTTTATGCAGCTGCCAGAGCAAAATAACAAAAAGTAATTTCGTGTTTTACTCACTCGCGCATAATCCGGCGAAAAGTTGCATTTTATTTAGTGCAGACATGACAACATATGTTGGCCAACTTCAAAATCGCATTAGGCAGCCTGTTTTGTCAAATTGGCAAACGTCCAAGAATTGCACCTTTCAATTTGAATTTTTGTAAAATTTACGAGCGCGCGCATCGGAGAACTAGAGATATATCGATAATATTGTTCAGCTGAACTAGTTCACGCACACAGCAAATCCATCCCACTCTTCCCGCCTAATTTTTTTTTTACATTTTCATAATTAAAAAAAAATCCAAAAAAAAATTGTTGTACAGAATATGGCTCACTAAAAACAAAGAAACAGAGGAAAGCTTTCTGAATTTAAATTCAAGTATTTTTGGACAAGTTATGATAATGCAACTTTCTTATTTGCCATTTAAAATTTCAAAACATGCCTAGTTCGATGCTCCTGTGGATGCCGATCAAGAATATATATGGTTTACTTGGTTAGAAATGACTTCTTTGTTGTTAAAAAAATATTTTAAAAAATATTTTGAAAGGGTCGTAGGTGCAGAAATGCCATCTAGCGGCCAAACCCAGTCGGACTTTGAGGTAGGAAATCTATATGGTTTTCCTGCCGAATCGTTCATGGGGGATGGCATCCCCATTTCTGAAAAGCCTCATTCTCTTTTATACATGGGCGGCCGGGGTAGTTCATGATCCCCACGCCGCTGCTCCTTTCCGTGTGAAAGTCATGTGCAACGTTCATGGGGAAATGGCACATGGAACATGGAAATGAAACAAAAAAATAAAAATAAAAAGTTTCGGCTGGACTGGGGCTCGAACCCGGGACTCTGCGGTTCTCAGTCCAGCCGCTTACGCAATGCGCCACGCAGTCGATTTGATTAACAACGCTTATATGCAGATAGATGCATAATGCTTTTTTATCAGCCCGCTGTTTGGTAAAACCAAAATCCCGAAAGAAAAAAAAAAATTTCCCTTTCGGGAAATAAAACTAAAATGACATCCCCGCTGCTGCAGAATTTCTTCCTGAGCAGTTCATGGGCATGAAGCAAAGTCCGACTGGGAAGTTTTAACTACAGCTTGTGGGCGAGGGGAAGAGAGGGGAAGAGAGGGCTGGATTTTGTTTCTTGAACTACCCAGTCGGACTTTGAGGTAGGAAATCTATATGGTTTTCCTACCGAATCGTTCATGGGGGATGCCATCCCCATTTCTGAAAAGCCTCATTCGCTTTTATACATGGGCGGCCGGGGTAGTTCATGATCCCCACGCCGCTGCTCCTTTCCGTGTGAAAGTCATGTGCAACGTTCATGGGGAAATGGAACATGGAACATGGAAATGAAACATGGAAATGAAACAAAAAAATAAAAATAAAAAGTTTCGGCTGGACTGGGGCTCGAACCCGGGACTCTGCGGTTCTCAGTCCAGCCGCTTACGCAATGCGCCACGCAGTCGATTTGATTAACAACGCTTATATGCAGATAGATGCATAATGCTTTTTTATCAGCGCGCTGTTTGGTAAAACAAAAATCCCGAAAGAAAAAAAAAAATTTCCCTTTCGGGAAATAAAACTAAAATGACATCCCCGCTGCTGCAAAATTTCTTCCTGAGCAGTTCATGGGCATGAAGCAAAGTCCGACTGGGTAGCTCTTCAACCTTGGTATTCTATCGCCGCAGGCACACCAATCACTGGATTTTTTTGCCACCCCAGCTATGGTCCCACCATTCTGTCAGACACACACACACACCCTTACCCTCTCCTCTGACCCACCCACACACACACACGCACGCTCACACACACGTAGCGGGCACGAAAACAATTATTTTTCATCGCAGGCGATAAGTGGAAATTAGATCGCATTGGAACCATGTCAACGGCTGGCAGATCGGACGACGATCCTGGCCAGAGTTCGGCCGTGGAACAGAGCACCGTTATGGCGCCGGATCCCGGCCCATCGACGCCAGCGGTATCCGAAATAGCCGCCTCCAGTGTGAGTTTCGATTCGCGTAGATTCTTTGCCTTCATTTTGCTGACGACGACGGAAGACACGTCAACTTCTCGGCGCTTTTTTGTTTACTTTTTAAGCATTCGGTTAATGATAGTAATGTGAATTGATTGCTAACCATGTTAGATACGCTCTGGACTGGCGGAACTGGAGCTGCGCTCCTCGCAGGTGCTGCAGCGCTTGGAAAACGTAAAGGTTTCCACGCCCGAATTGGCTCGGGACTCGCCGGAGGAAGAGGAGCCGCAACAGCACCAGCAGCAGCAGCAGGTGAGGCCGGAGGACTACCTGCTTCCGGCAGAGCACCGTGTGCCCTCGGACATCCTCAAGTCGCTGGAGCAACTGGTCTCCTAC
The DNA here is from genome assembly GCA_035045905.1 of Drosophila anomelani. Classification (NCBI taxonomy): domain Eukaryota; kingdom Metazoa; phylum Arthropoda; class Insecta; order Diptera; family Drosophilidae; genus Drosophila; species Drosophila anomelani. The sequence goes on from JAWNOO010000097.1 coordinate 92,168, forward strand.
ACGGACAGCGACGATGATCCGGAATTCCCGCTGCCCGCCTTGGACGACGTCTCCCACTTGGCGCTCATCTCGCACAGCATCGTGGCGTATCTGTCGCATCTCGATCGCCAGCAGTTGCTCCGGGTTACGAACAGTATTTCCGGCGACGCCACCCGCTGGCTGGGCACCTTGTTTCACTTCGGGAACCCGGCAAGCAGCTTCCATGCGGACAATGCGGACGCCGTTCTGCGTACAGTGCGCCTGGCCATAGTCGCTCGCTGTCCTGGCTATTTAGAGGGCGGCATACCGGCCCTGGCGCTGCCCACGTTCTATATCTCGGAGAACACGACGCCGGTGAGACTGCAGTATGCGTGCCGCCAGCTAGGGATTCCGCTGGAAGCCATCAAGATCATACCCGAGCACAGCCAGAACGGCACCATGGACGAGACGCTGCTGCAGAAGCAAATTCAGCTGGATGTGAGCAACAATCGGACGCCCCTGCTGGTGGTGGCCGACATTGGGGCCTCGCTCTGCGGCTACGTGGATAATTTGCTCCGTCTGCGCGACGTTTGCAAGGCGCACAACATGTGGCTGCATGCCAGCGGCCATGGCCTGGCCGCACTGGTCTGTGCCCAGAATCAGGGCCACGTGGAGGAGGTGCTCCATTCGATGGCCCTCAATTTGGGCAGCTGGCTGGGCGTGCCCAGCTTGCCCATCGTCCTGCTGCACCGTCCGCTGCAGAACAGCGCGCTGAGTGCCTTTGAATCCGATCCGATCCTGTCCCGACGCCTCAACGCGCTGAGCCTATGGACCAGCCTGCAGGCATTGGGCAGAAAGGCCATAGCGGAGCGCCTGCATGTGGCCTTCCAGACATGCAGTATTCTCTTCGAGATCGCCTCCAAGTGTGAAGGCATCAGGGTGCTGGTGAGTGTTATTCAATATATATAGTTATTTCCAGTTAAGTTTAGTATCTTCTTTGACTTCCACTTATTCTTTTTAGAGCCACACGCCTGGAGCGCAGACTGGAGCCTCATTGTCGGACATCATTCCGAGCCCCTTTGATGTACAGGCCTTGTTCGATGCTGCCGCTCCTGTAGTTGCCTATCAGTTTGATGGCAGTACCACCATTCCATTAGGGGGCACTAGCTCTGCCGCCGCCGCCGCCGCCGCTGCCACTGCTGAGCGGGAAACAGCCGACGGTCTGAAGCCGCTAGAGAAGGTCCACAATGCTTCCTACTTCGATCGCCTCAACTCCTGGCTGGGTCAGATTCTTCAGCGCGACTGTCCAAATGTACGTACAAAAATTGGAAATGCACGTATTTAAATATCATGATCGGTATTTATATTGTAAATATCTTTTTTTTTGAATACTTTTCCAGTTTGACTTCGAGGTGATTGAACACCCAACGCATGGCAGCTGCATTCGCTACTGTCCCCTGGAATTGGGACTGGGCGAACAGCCGCCGAGCTCTGAGAATTTGGAGAGCTTTGCTCAGAGCCTAGAGGCGCATGTGGACATTTTGCGGGCAACGATCAAGCACAAGGCGCGCTTCATTCATTTGGTTGAGCGCAGCGATGTGCTGCGTCTCGTGTCACTGCCCGAATGGGCAGGCATGGGCGGTGTTCGCTTTGTGCCCGAGGGCTGGGAGGCTCTGCTCACGGACCAGGCCAAAACAGAGCTAAATAAGCTCAATATCGATCTGGTGGAGGCCCTCAAGTCCACGGATAATGCCTTCTCTCTGGGCGAGGGTACCGATGGCTTGATTTGTGTACGATTCGGTATGGTTACCCACGAAACAGAGGTGGAGGAGCTGCTTGATCTGGTTGTTACGGTGGGCAAAAGTGTGCAGGAGAATTCGCGTGTTCTGGACACCATGTCGGAGATCGTCAAGAAGGTCAGTGCCCCAGCCAAAAGCTCTATTTTTGGATCTTGTTTAATTTTTATTGCAATTTCAGGGCATCGAAGCTGTCACAGCGGATCTGCAGCGCGAATCCGAAGAGAAGCTTTGGCAAGAGGGTATCCTTCGGCACGTGCCCGTTGTGGGACGTGTCTTCAACTGGTGGTCACCGCCCGCCAAAGAGTCGGGCATTAAGGGTCGCAGCCTTAATCTCACGCAGGGCGTGGTCGAGAGCACAGAGAACATATACAAGTGAGCGAATGACAATGTCCCGAGCAAGATAAATCACTTACCTCGTTACTCTTTCTAATTTCTAATCAGGTATCACATGCAGATGACCGGAGCCACTGCCCATCAATTGCCGGCAAACCGTTCGCCACCAACGCCCATGGTGCAAACGCCCGTTGGGGCAGCGACGCCAGCGGCGCCTGTCTTCCCCACGGTGGAGCCAGTGACTGTGCCCGGTTCAGGTGACGAAACGCCCGAGCAGCCGGCGGCCACGCAAAACCATGTGGATCACGCTCGTACCGTGAGCCAGAGTAGTGCGTCCAGCGTCCCGGAACTGGTTGCCGCCGCCAACAGTGCAATTAACAATAATTAGCAACAAAAAAAAAACCCTTAAAACCTTAGATGACAAACAAAAAAAAGCAGATAAACTTAATAGATCAAAAGGCACAGCCAGCAAACGTGGACTTCTTTGCGGCGACAGCGATATGGAATAGCCGAGAGAAGACCCTAAAAATCCAAGAGCATGCAAAAAAAAAAAAAATATACAAATAAATTCCAAAGAAGAAAATGATGATGAGAAAAAGGATGATCGCAACAGAAAACCCAATTTAATTGCTTTTATGTATTTATACATACATATATACATATATTTCTATTCCTATGATCTTATATATATTATATTATGTTATCTTATACCTTTAATCCCTGTAATCCCCTTATTGTTGTCTCTTAGCCCGAAAGCAAAATTATGCAAAAGCCTCCCTGAACCGCTAAAGTTATTTTTGTAGCCCTTGTTTCCTCGTTTCTGTATTTATTAATCAGATGCAAGTACCTTTGAGAGAGTTATATATATATAAATATGTATATATTTATACATTCATATATATTAACTAGGCAATTGTTCAATGTTCAATTGTGCAAAGCAATAAATTGCGCTATTCTTATTTTTAAAGAAGCTAAGTAAGAGAAAACGTAAGAAATTAAATAACAAAAGTATATAATTAAATGACAAAAAAAATATATATATTTATTTTACAAATTGCTGCTGTATAAGGAAATAAAAATCTGCACAAAATCTGATAAAAGAATTAAAATTAAAAATATAAACATGAAATAAAATGTGAAGTAATTTAGACAGAGATGCCATGATATTTTTCTATATGTGTACCTCTCTTTTTCAGTTTTATCTTTTTTATACCCTTGCAGGGTATTATAATTTCAGTCAGATGTTTGCAACGCATTGACCCTATAAAGTACATATATTCTTGATCAGGATCAACAGGCGAGTCGATCTAGCCATGTCCGGTTCCCTGTCTCTCCCTGTCGCTCTCTCTACTTATCTCTAGAGATCTCTCTCTCTCTCGCCCTCTCTGTTTATCTCCAGAGAATCCCTCTCGCTCTCTCTGTTTATCTCTAGAGAATCCCTCTCTCGCCCTCTCTGATTATCTCTAGAGAATCCCTCTCGCTCTCTCTAGAGATCTCTTTCTCTCCCCCACTTTCTCTGATTGGGGACTATAAATACAGGCGTGGCCGCCCCACTGACCTCATTCTGTCCGCGGCCGCCCCAGTGTTTACATCTATAGTGAAAGTGATAGTGATAGCCCTTCGACCCCAAAAGTATCACCTGACCAATGTAATTCATCTGGATAACCTGGAAGAACGTCGCTTTGCCTATGAATAGCTAAATTGAAGCCGCCAGAAATATATGTAGGTATGAAGAAGGATAAGGATGTGTTTGGTAAGTCTCAACCGAGCCTATTATATCTAATATATTGGAGTGATTGGCTTTATCTAAGCTAAATTTATAACATTCGTAGTTTAGGGAAAGCATTGACGTTGGTAAGTATTTTACTGATAAATAGTTAGAATTTTTTCCAACATTCGTAGTTTAGGGAAAGCATTGACATTGGTAAGTATTTTACTGATTAATGGTTAGAATTTTTCCACACTTTCAATTATGGGAACAGAAAATCGTTAAATTGGAAATAAATTTTTATTGGCGTATTACGGCACATAAATGTGTATTTTTTTATTAATATATAGACATAAATCTGAAGCAAATTTATATTTACTATGAGGTAACTCAACAACCTACCTTGATGCTTAGCAACCTTATGTGATTTCTCCCATTAAAACAAACTAAAATAACATAAAAAAATATAACATTAAACAAATGTTATCCATTTAACAAATGCATTGAAATTTTATACTTTTATTTTATTTTTATTTAATATTTTGTTGGGATCTTTAGCGTTTTACGTTGCCGCCTTTTGCTTTTGAAAGAAACTTTCCCAATTCGTGTTGTTTCTCTTCCTTCATTATCCTTTTCATTTAATTTTTTTTTTTTTTTATTTTGCGCATAAAATATTGTTGCATTCCAGAAATATTATGCTTTCCCTTTAATTTCGGAACCGAAATTCCCGCCAAATTGAATTGGGCCAATAGGGTTTTTAAGGTTTCTGGAACGCGCACACTCACTTATTAAGTACATTTCTGTGTTTTTCGTTTTTCTTACACGATTTTTCTTTAAACTGTTCATACTTTTTTTATTTTTTATTTTTGTTTTAGAATTCATTTCTGTTGTCGTTTTTTTTTCTACCATTACTTGTCTGTTTTCAATATGCCACTAAGCGCTTCGATTTTTTGCCTCACTTCTTTACATTTTCTTTAACTATATCGGTATGCATATATATATACTATATATTTATATATATATATATGTATATGTTGTACAACTCATTCTTATCTTGCATTATTGCTGCAGCCGTTGAGCTTTTCGAAAAAAATGTTGCGAATTTCGATCCCATCATCCTTTTTTTGGATTTCTTTGTGTATTAACTTTTGTTTCGTAATCTTCTGTTTTGTTTTTCTTTTTTTGTGGTTTTGGTTTTTGTAATAACTACAACGCGTACAACATTTAACACAGAAATATATTTACGAACTAATTGTATTATATTTATTATGTATTTTTATTATTTGTTTGTATAAAGAGAGAGCTTCGATCTAGGCTCGAATCTTCCATGACCCAAAATGCATCTCCTAAGCTGTTTTTGTGTTTGGATTTTCCAATGCAATTTTTCGTTTCTTGTTTTTTTTTTTTATACTGATTTTTTTATTTTTTGTTTTGGAAGGGGGTGTGTTGTTCATGTGCTATTAAATCCTTAAAGGATTCTTAACCCCTTGAGGAGGATTTTAATAATCTTTTTTTTTTAGTTTTTTTATTTGTATAACTTGTAATTAATTAATATAAGCGAATAAAAAACTTGATTAGTTTGTTCGGTTTGTCTCTTTACACGATCTATACATATTTACTTGTTTTAAAAATGTCCCGCCTTTTTACGCTCTACGATTATTGAGTTATTTCGATTTGAGTACTCGTCGATTGTTATTTTATATCTTACAATTGATCATTTCAATGTGCGCCGCAATAGGGGAGATGGTACCAACGAAGGACAAAATAATAAAAAGATGCATAACACCCTGAGCACTTGCATGCATTTCTTTTATAAGCATTCTACGCTCTGAACTTTGGTCGCTAGAAGCAAATATTACTCGCGTTACGCATCTTATAGTTATATTGCCCTTGGTACGATCTAGTATCGGGTTTCGTTTCCATTATATAGCTAAATTTGGTAAACGTTGAGAACTTTCGCTGTCGATTGGGCAGTGCTCGGGTTTTAATTAGTTGATTGGCCATCTGTAAGTATTATCCCTATTCCTATCTCTCTCATCCAAAATTGGCCTCTGGCTTACATTTCCGTTGTCATTCGAAATTCTCTAAAAATGCATGGTTTTTGAATCCTTCAATTGTTTACCTTTGCTGCTATATATATTTAAATAGGTTGTCCATAGGCTTATGTATCTTGTATATAACTATTTTTTATAATTCAATACCTTGTATATAACTATGTGTATATATGTATATCGCTTCGTGTATACCTCTATATATATAACTTTTGTAGTTGTCGGTTCCCATCTTTGTCGGTTGTGTTTTGTTGTTTTTGGGGGCAGTACTTTTGTGTTGCTTAGTTTCCATATTGCTCTCGGTTCCATATGCCAAGTCCGGTATATGCGGTTATTTCGGTTTATGCTATATGCCTATGCCTTGCTTTCGTTTAGCTACTAAATATACAGTTAGCACTCTAATCGTCTTTGTTTATTTTATATTTATGTTAAATAAATGCATTCCATGTTAAGCTTAGGTTTTTAGATAAACAATAAGGTTGCAGGCTCACATCGAATGGCTGACGAGGCCAGCCAAACGATTGGGCCCGCCAGTCCCGGACGATCCCTATACATATATTTGGATTTCAGATCGTCCGCAGCACAACCCAGACCCAGGAGAGAGTCGAGCACTAAACGGGTTGGATCCCAACTGAATGGCCGTGGATCCGGGGGGATGTGTGTGGCAATGTGCTCAAGTAGAGTATATAAGGAACTTAATGATAGCAGTTTTTTATTAACATATTTTTTGTTTTGTTGCAATTTAATCATTAACTAATGTGGGGACATTTGGCATACACGAGGTCGTTTCTATTCAATTTCCCTACCAAATAAATCAAGGAAAGAAAGCTCGTCTTTTACGGATATTTGTATGTATTTGCAATTAGTCAGGAACTTAAACCATAAGAAATAACTTTAAGTAGGAAAAACGAATTAAAAAGTGAGTTTAAAAAAGTGTGTTTGTCGATATCTACATACATGTTTTAACTAGAATATCTGTGTGTTCTTTCGGTTCCAATGCGAATATTCGCAACAATTGTTTAACCACGAACATGCCACACCCCATCCGCACGCCCATTCAGTTACCCGTTGTTGTCTATATCAAAAAAATTGACTCTCGAAAAGTGTCTTAAAAATTCTTCTCTAACGTTTTTCTACTACATTCTAGGACTTATTGCCTACGATCCGTCCTAAACACGAAATTCCGCTTTGGTGGTTGGTTAGTATTAGGTTCAAGTTCCGGTTCGTTTCGATTTCCAGTTGGTTGCAGGGGTTTACACAATTTACATACCTATATGTATATAATATATATATATATAAGTAATATTTTTCGGTAATTAAAAAAAAAATTGTTTCGTTTTGACAATTTTTTTTTTTTTTTTTTTGTTTTTGTTTAGCTTTAAAAGTGGTACAAATATGCTATTATCAAAAAGGAATAACCGTGTCCTAAATGGATATAAGTATATATGTATAATGTTTTATAAGTAATAGATCGCTGATACATATATAATATGGTACACAAGTCCCGGTCCCCGTCCGTCGGTCTGTGCGTCAGTGGCTGTGTGTGTTTGTAGTACATACATCTTGCTATATCCTCGAAGAGCCCAGTTATATATAGGTTTGTGTTTGTATATAGTATGTACAAAAGTCGACGAGCAGGATCTTCCGGATCTAGGATACGATTACGATACGTTACGATACGCAAAATGCAGCAAATCAAAGAAGGAACACGCGCCGCCATCCCAAACAATGCCCAAGTCCATTTGCCTATCATACACGAGAATTCTAGGAAGACTCCGTCCCACAATGCCCAGGCTCCGTCAGGCTTGACCAAGTCCTGCGGAATATCCTTATCGCTGGCTGGCTGGCTGGCTGGTGCCATCTTACAGCTCCGTGACCGCATAGTTGCTCTCATCGGTTATCGCTGGCGGCGGCGGCGGCAGATCATCATCGTCGTCCACCGCTGCACCGCCACCGCCGCTGGTGACGCCACCACCGCCTGCTCCCCCGGCTCCGTTATGCAGGATCTTGCCATTGGCCGCTCCCGGGCCCATCCGCCCCTTGACCGCCTCCGCCTGCGCCTCCAGAGGTGGCGGCGGCAGCGAAGTGTCCTCATTGGCATTGTTTCCACCACCTCCTGCTCCTGAACCACCTCCTCCTCCTCCATTCTGGAGGCCAGCCGGCACTATTCCGATGGCATCGTTCATCGGCTGGTTAGCTGGCGGCGGCGGGGAGGTGGGCGTACCAATGCGTGGCGGCGGAATCGCCTTCATTTGCGGCGGCAACTTCATTGGCGGACGCTGCAGGGTTCTAAATGTGGGATTTCAGTAAGTTAATAGTAATTGCAGGGTTTAAATTTTAAAAAATATGCCAAATAAAATGGGAAAATATTAATATGTATGCCTTAGAGTATATATTTTAATCAAAAAGTTCTAAATTGTTATTTTATTACAAAGAGAAGATTAATTAAAATTAATTGCAGGGTTAAAGGTTTAAAAAATATGCCACATAAATAGAAAAATATATATATTTGTATGCCTTGCAGTATATATTTTAATCAAAGAGTTTAAAAATGTTATTTTAATACAAAGATAAATTAATTAATATTATTTAAATCTAGTTGAAAACAAACAATCTTTGTGTAAACCAACTCAACAACTAAGAAACTAAGACAATATAACAATAAGTTAAATTTTTAGTTACAACTCAATTCAAATAAAGATCAAATCAATTAAATAAATATCAAATCTTAAGAAACAAGCAACTGAAAAAATAATAACATTGCTTTATTGTCGTTGGCTAAGCTTTAACTTTAAAATAAAATAAAACAAATACCTAAATAAAGCCCTCTTCACAGCCAAGTCGAGATCAATTAATATATGCTTGAGGCAAAACCTACTTGGAATAGTTCTGGTGCTGGGCCTGTTGCTGCTGATAGATGGACTCCACCTTGGGCTGCTCCGCATCCTTGGGGATCTCAGGCAGGGGGCAATTCAGGATTGAGGGCTTGTACTTGGGATCAAACTTGCCGCCCTGCCTGAGGGTGGAGCACTTGTAGATCTGCTTGTCGCGATCATAAATGGCGCTATCCATGGCGGTGCTAATGGGAATGACATCCGATTCCGGTTGCTGGTGGTGCTGCTGCTGCTGCTGATGCTGCTGCTGCTGTTGTTGCTGTTGCTGGTGCTGCTGCTGCTGATGATGCTGATGCTGGAGCTGCTGTTGGTGCTGCTGCGGTGACTTCAATTGATGCAGCTGCTGCTGTTGCTGCGACGGAGGCGGTGGCTGTTGCTGCTGCTGCTGCTGTAAAATCGGCGGATGCTGGTGCGCCGGTATCTGGGGACCGCCTTGGCTATTCTGTCTTCGCATCGTGGCCAAGTTTGAAACATAAATGGAGCCCTGGCTGACGGCAACTAGGGGCTGGTATATGGAGTGCGGATTCCCATTGGCCGCCAGTTGTGGGGCCAGGTGAGCCGGTATTTGCTGGTAGATCTGGCTCTGACCCGAACCCAAATGGTGCGGCGCATGGTGGGCTGCCGTTGTATACGTGCCATACTGCTGCGCCTGCGCCTGCTGCTGGTGGTAGATCGCATGCTGATGCTGCACTGCAGCGGCAACGGCGGCGGCCGAATGCGAATGCGGATGCTGGTGGGGATGTGGGTGCGGGTGCGGATGCTGATGCGGATGATGGCAATATATCGGCTGTGGTCCTCCCATTTGCTGTTGCTGCTGCTGTGCCTGCTGCTGCTGTTGCTGCTGCTGTTGCTGTTGTTGCTGCTGCTGCTGTTGGGCGGCCTGCGTCGTCGGTGGAAGATTGGCGGCGACGTTGGCTGCTGCTCCTGCTGCGGAAGGTGGCGACGATTTTCAGTAAAAGTCATTGGCTTCCAATGTCTTGCATTGTTTGCTTAGGGTTGCATATTTACCATTATTGGGACCTACAAGAATGCACACACATAGGTAACAATTAGCAATAGGCGGGTTGGACGGAGGATGTGGAGTTGGATGAGGAGGCAGGATGCAGGTGCGAATGCAGAATGCAGGTTGACGCAACGGTGGAACGATGGTGGCAATGGTGGATGGGCGCAGGCATTATTTGCATGGAATGAGATTATATAATATAAACGTATATTGATGGGAGCAAATTGAGCGAATTGGCATAATAATTACTTCATACTAAAATTAACGAAACTCATTTATTTGTTTATTTACTTATTGATTTCCAAGTAGCTAAGCTGTAAGTATTATTTAATGTGGATCCCAAATGATGATCCAACTTAAAATTGTGCAAATTTCTTAACGTTATTTATTTATTTATTTTTTAAGTTTTACCTGCTCAACATTTAATTTATTAACTTTTCAAATTTTATTCTTATAACAATACTTTGGGTCTGCTATTTATTATTTTAACTTCGGTCCAGCTCAATTCGATCTCAATTCGATATGAACACAAGGATTGATATAGAAATGTACACGTACACTGGGAGAAAATGTATGCCATTCATTAAAAAATATATGTTTTACTGTAAAAAATTAATATTTATTTAATTACATTTCAAGTTTAAATACCACAAGGTTCCTTATTAAAAAAAAATATAAACATATAAAAATAACTTTGGGAGTGCTTTAAAAATTCTCAACTCCGAATTCTGGGACAAATTGATCATCGTCAAGCTTGTAGAACTAATGTTTGTTAACTAGCTCAAAAAGTTGTATTATTTTTGTAATTATTTATGTTGTGAGCTTTGCTTTCCAATTTCAAATATCTTTAATTCGTCTTCTCAACGAGTTTCTCGTCTGCAAGTAATTTTTCTCCCAGTGCACACTTAGAATAGAGAAAGGTGGACGTGTTCTTGGGCATGTTTTGGGCGTGGGAGCTGCCCCAGTGGGACACTGCGACCCCAGGACTTACCAGTCATGTGGGTGGGGCTGTGGTTGTGCGAGGGCAGCCGGCCCAGCGTGTGTGTGCCCATGGCGCGCATGTTTTGCTGGATGTGGGCGTGGGCCATCATCTCGTGCTGCTGCCGCTTGCTGGGATGCTGCAGCGTGTGCGAGCCACTGATGACCGGCGGACTGAAGTGCCTGGAAATCAGATGCCGGCGGCAGGCGAAAAACAGAGAAAAAGAAAGAAACGGGACGAGAGAGAAGAGAGAAAGAGAGAGCGAGAGAATGGAGGCGGGAATCGGGCGGGACGGGTCACAGTGGGATCTTCAAAAACATACCCATTATGATTCCTGGGCAGCGTCCTAGCGGCATTCATCATCTGCTGGTGATTCTGCGGAGCCGGATGCGATATGTACGACGGCTCATCCACCTGGGCATAGTCATTCCGCTTCCTTATATAGATCCACGTGTGCGAGTCCACCCAAACCATGATGGTCAGCAATATGGCTGCTATGAAGCTGGCTATAAGCATTAGCACCAGTCCCAGCAATCCGCCCTCGCACAGCCCTCGGGCGGCGGCCAGAAAGTTATGGTGCACCGCCTTGCAATCCACGAGGGCTGTCAACTGGGTCAGAAGTCTTTCGCTGCTATTCAAATCCGCATTCACAGCCCCCAATTTTGGCTGCAGCCCGGAGGACTTGAATAGCACCAGGGAGATCTTCATAACGGTTGCCATGGCGCTCCGGGCATTGTTCAGCGAGTTCTGTGATTCCCTCAGTCGCTGCGTGAATGGATTCGTGTGACCCGGCTCGCATTGGGTATAGTGGAGCAGCACATTGGTGGGCAAGTCCCGAGGAGCGGTGGACACAAGGAAGTCCGCGGGCGAGATGCACAGATCGCCGACAGCCACCGATGAGGACAGATATAAGCCGGACATCAGCCAGGAACCAGTAACAGCCAGCAAACCGCAGACGCTGAACAGGATCAGAGCGCAGCGTGAGTGCCGGGCCACGCCCACCAGTAGAACGGCGCATAGGACAAGGAGAAGGGCCAAGGTGGCCACTGTGCCGGGCCAGCGGATCAGCTCCCATTGGTCACCGCGCTAAAAAACAAAATATATTTATGATTTATAAGCAAAACTTCATCTAAAAGTATAATCAAATTTTGTATTTCCTCAACAAAAAACGATTCTTACCGTCAAGAAGTGCGTCATGGAGATGCCCATTAGAGGTCGCCGGATATCGCTGGCCGCATTCGTGGCCAATGTAACATTTCCCTGGACAATGTTGAGCGAAACAAAAAGCTTGGAGAGCGCCGTTTGATTGGACACCGGTTGGTCAAAGATATCCGCCAGTTCCACCAGCTGCGGGCGTATACGGTTCGTCAGCGTGTTCTCCAGGATGTGCGTTTGATTCCGTATGGTGGTCACCAAATTGTCCACCTTCCTGCCCGCCGTGAGTACCTCCAGCAGTCCGTTGTGCAGATCATCATTGCCATACAATCCCAATCCGATGGCCGCACAGCACATGACCGTGACTATGGAGAGGGCCACTTTCAAGCTGGTGATCGAATGAGCTGGACGTGGTTTCCGGTCGCAGCAGCGGGTCATTAGATAGAAGAGAAGTCCCAGCAGCGACACAATGAGCAGGGCGGCCGGAACCGAGCCCAAAATGCCCAAACTCTGTAGACGAAAACGAATTTCAAAAATAAATTCATTATAAATGGTTTTCATATAATTCTAAATATTATTATAAATAATAAAAAAAGATAAGAATATCATGTAAATTTTTAAAATTTATGTTCCATTTTTATAATCTAAATCATTGGTGCCCAAAGCTCTGGCTCGCGGGTTAAAGTCAATAATAATAATAATAAAATTGTAATTTTGTGGATTAATCCAGCCTTTTTTTAATTTAAATTATTAAATAATAAATGGTTACTTAAATTCTATTATTATATTTAAATTTTGCATTGTAACATCCATAAATAATTATAAATAATAAATAAATAATAAGGCTTAGAGATTTTTTAAGAAAAATAAGTTCGATAAAAGGACACAAAGACGCCTGCAACTACATATAACCATATATTAACAATCTTTGCTATAATTCACCTCCAGGTAGATCTCATCATTGGGCCGGAACGTGCTGTTGATCTTGTGGAACGTGATGTTATAATGGGGCAGCGCATGGAGTAGCTTCGCTATCACCGGCACCTTGTACTGGTCCGTGAACTCGTGATAGTCGCCCATCCTCTCCTAGTTTCTTCGTCGTCCGTCGTCTGTGCTCTGGCCTGTGTTGTGTGTCTGACTTTATATTCCTTTGTTATTCCTGATGGATTTTCCTTCCTTCACCACAGCAGCTGCTGCGTCTTCCTGCTACGTGCTCACAGGCCTAAGTTTCCTAAGCTCTTGACACCAAATCTAAATTGTTGTGCACTGTGATTAAGGGGTACAAGAATGGGGAAGAAAAGGTTATTAATTATCACCACAAGTAAACTATTTTGTTAATTAGTGTTAACGAAATAAAGGCCTGATTTGATGGCACTTCAATAAGCTAAGTAATAACAATTTTGTATGTATTTAAGTTGATTTTTCTTTTGTATTTATTTAATATTCAATTGCGGTAGGGTAGTGCAATAGTCACTACCACCCCTTCAACTGATTGTCTTGCATGTAATGGTTACTCGTAAGCCCATAAAAGTATGCAAAAGTATGCATTCTCAGCTTCCTTTTAATTTTCCTTTGGTGATCAGCGATTTTAACCCCACTTTCTCATGCACACACTCCGAATAAGGGTCCTGCATATATGTATATGTATACACACACCCACACGCACGTATATACATAGATATGTGGGTGTGCATGCGTGGGCATGGCCTTAATTGCTCAATAAGTAGGTTGTACCCACTTCTAGGCACTATTTAATTTACGAATATTTACGGGCCGCTGGAAATTGCATTGCATTTTAAATTGTCTTGCCGCCCGCCAGCACCGCTGAGATTTATTTAATTAAATTGTATGTTTTGGGCGTTTTTCGTTTTCGTTTTTGGCTTTGATTCTATATTATATTGACGGATGCTGCCCAGCGCAATAGAAATTTTGTTCACTTGTCTTCCTCTTCTCGCTTCGTCCAGTGCAACAACAAGGAGCGAGAGAGAGCAGGAGCGGCGGTAACGGTAACGGTAACTGTTAAGCTCCTGTTCGTACGCTCATGCGCGCTCTCTCTCCCTCGCTGTAGCTGTTAGTGCGTTTGTATATCTATTGATTAAAAGTTCGCTCTGCTGCGCCCACTTTCCGCCTTCCGCCTTTGGCCAGCTCCCTTGGTGTTACCACCTTTTTCCCACCAACCACCACTGCTGTCTCTTTCGCACACCTACACCGAACTGCAGCATTTTGTACTACTACAAATGCAACAATAATACACACACTCTTGCACAGAATAACGGCATAAATTAAATTCGCCAACTCTTTGGCACAAATTTTAGTTAGAAACGCCAACAAAAACACTCCCTTTTTCGGGTACACACAATTTTTTCTGAACAAACAAAGCTCTTTTCTGGCACTTAAAAATCCCCTTTTGCGATTATCCGAAATAATTACTTTTTGCAGCACACTTTAGTTGATAAACTTTGATCTCTTCGTCACAATCATCTGAATCAGTACTCGCATCTCAATTAAAACAGTCTGTGTTGCTTCTTTTGTTTGTTTAGGTTTTCTTATCTTAAGTTTTCGGTTGAGCTTAATTATTGTGCTTGCAATTTAGTAAAGAAGGCAATACAACACACGAACAAGGACCTTCACATTCCGAAGACTGGGCAAAGTATGAAAATTCGGTGTCGTTCGATTTGGTCACACCCTCTGGATTATGCACACACACGATGTTGATGTTCTCGCAGGATGAAAAGCCGAACAACCCGAACACACGAACCCTGGCAGTGTGACCAACGGGCAAGGATACAAATATTATGGTACTTTTTAATAAACAGGACCAAACTTTTGAACATACCAACCATTTTAAATATTTAAACTTTACCTATATTCGTTGACTGTGAGCCAAATTTTATAATTATTAATAATAATTAAATAATAAATAAGGAGAGAGTTTAGTTAGAGTTGAAAAAACATGCATAAATGTTTTTACATTTTTGGTTGCATCGATATTATGGCCAATATGCTAAATAAGATTTATAGACCTTTGGCTTATAATATATAATATATGAAAACTTATTAAATAATAAAATATATATACGTATATATTAATATAAACGTAAACGGCCACGCTAACACTATTGTTTGGGTTTTGACGAGTATGCGCCAAGTTTCCACCCTCAAATTTATAGGGCAGCCGAAAATGTATTCCTAAATAATTTTAAAATTTTTTCATTAAATGTTTATTATCTCGTGTTATCGGCTATATCTTATCTAAATAAGTTTAAAAAAAAATCTAACAAATAATATATGCCATAAAAATACTAAAAATTAGAAATAATACCATAAATGCTATAAATATTTTACTACCATTACTACCTAGTTTCTTATTTTTAACTTAAAATTCAAATCTATGGCTTGTTTGGGAAATTAATAAAATTATTCAATTAAAAATTAGGTAGATTTTCCATATTACTTTGCCACATAAATAAATCCAAACTGACTTATTCTTATATTAGCTAATATTCATTTTTTGATGATTTTATTTCCATTGCTACCTAGTTTCTTATTTTTAACTTAAAATTCAAATCTATTGCTTCTTTGGAAAATTAATAAAATTATTCAATTAAAAATTAGGTAGATTTTCCATATTACTTTGCCACAGAAATAAATCCAAACTGACTTATTCTTATATTAGCTAATATTCATTTTTTGATGATTTTATTTCCCGTCATTACGAAATAAAAAAATAATTATCTTAAAAGAAGAGCAAAATTCTGTTTTAAACTAGAATTAGGATTATATATATATTTATTTAATTGTTTCCAGACCTCATTAATACTGAATTATTTATTAAATTACTTTTAGTAAAAAATTAAAAATGTAACGGACACTTAAGGTCTTTAGTTATGGAAGTGCACACCTGGTTGTAATACTGTCGTGGCTAAAATGTTTGGAATTAATTAAAACAAAACCCTATAAAATATTACATACAAATACCAGCTGTAAAGAAAAATCATAAAACTGTAATTACTTTTATGGAATATATTTAAGTGGTGTTTAATTTTGGATTAACAAACTGTTATTATTTTATTTTTATTTACATTAGCGACGCCAGTGTGTCAACACTGTTGACGGACGAGTGTGACCAGACCACCAAACCTCATACGAAGGCCCATTGATATGTCGACGAGTTTGTATGGATGACTGGCGGATGGTCACCCCACCTGGGCCACCTATTTTTTTCGAGTGCAAAATAACAAAAAAAAATCGAAAAAAAAATAGAGTAGAAAAACAGGGCCATCAGCTTGAGCCCAAAATATAACAATTTTATGCGGTTAGCATCAACATGAGTGTGCTGCCGTTCATACGCGGTGTGGACTTTACCAAAAATGACTTCAGCGTGAGTATTTACACACATTGTTTTGCTTCGTTTCGGAAAAACGAGAAGCGAAAAGCAAAAAAAAAAAAAAAAACAGGTCACCGAATTAGGGGGGCAAAAATGTGCATTAGTCATAACTGGAGATTAGGTCCTGGATTGCCTAAATGCAGAGTAACATGTGCTGGCCCGTTGCCTTTCATTGCAGGAAACATTCCCCAGCAGCATGCGGCAGATGTCGCGGGTGCAATGGCTCACTCTGGACCGCACGCAGCTGGCGGAGATACCCGAGGAGCTGGGCAAGCTGCAGAAGCTGGAGCATTTGTCGCTGAACCACAATCGGCTGGAGAAGATCTTTGGCGAGCTAACGGACCTAACATGCCTGCGCTCGCTGGATTTGCGCCACAATCAGCTGAAGAACAGCGGCATACCGCCGGAGCTCTTCCACCTTGAGGAGCTGACCACGCTGGACCTTTCGCACAACAAGCTGAAGGAGGTGCCCGAGGGCTTGGAGCGGGCCAAGAACCTGATCGTCCTCAATCTCAGCCACAACAACATAGAGATTATACCGACGCCCCTGTTCATACATCTCACGGATCTGATATTCCTGGATCTGTCGCACAATCGACTGGAGACCTTGCCACCGCAGATGCGACGGCTGATCAACCTCAAGTCCCTGGACCTATCGCACAATCCACTGGAGCTGTTCCAGCTGCGGCAGCTGCCGTCGCTTCAGAGTCTGGAGGTGCTCAATATGAGCGGCACGCAGCGGACGCTCCTTAACTTCCCCACCGGCCTGGACAGTCTGGCCAATTTGAGCGAACTGGATCTGTCCCACAACTCGCTGCCGAAGCTGCCCGATTGCGTGTACAATGTGGCCACCTTGGTCCGGCTGAACTTGAGTGACAACGAGATCAACGAACTGAGTGCGGCCGTGGAGCTGTGGCAGCGTCTGGAGTCGCTGAATGTGTCGCGGAATCAACTAGTTGCCCTGCCGGCGGCCCTCTGTAAGCTGCCCAAGCTGCGGCGCCTCTATGTGAACGACAATAAGCTAAATTTCGAAGGCATACCGTCGGGCATTGGGAAACTGGGTGCTTTGGAGGTCTTTGCTGCGGCCAACAATCTGCTGGAAATGGTGCCCGAGGGCCTGTGCCGATGCGGTGCTCTCAAGCAGCTAAATCTGAGCTGCAATCGTCTGATCACACTGCCCGATGCCATTCACCTGCTGGAGGGACTCGACCAGCTGGATCTGCGCAACAATCCGGAGCTGGTGATGCCCCCCAAGCCCAGCGAGGCGAGCAAGGCCACCAGTCTGGAATTCTACAACATAGATTTCAGTCTGCAGACGCAGCTGCGATTAGCTGGAGCCGCAGTCCCGCCATCCATGCCGGCGGCGGCCACGCCCAAGGACTCAACCGCCCGGAAGATTCGATTGCGACGCGGTGGTCCCCGCACTGAGGGCGATCAGGATGCCGCTAAGGTACTCAAGGGCATGAAGGATGTAGCCAAGGATAACGAGGCCGGCTGTCTGCCCGAAGAAGCGGGAAAGCCCGAGTCGCTGAAGCCCAAGCGATGGGACGAGTCGCTGGAAAAACCGCAGCTGGACTACTCGAAATTCTTTGAGAAGGAAGACGGCCAGCAGCCGGGCCTGACCATCTGGGAGATTGAGAACTTTCTGCCCAACAAAATCGAGGAGGTGGTCCACGGCAAGTTCTACGAAGGCGACTGCTACATTGTCCTAAAAACCAAGTACGATGACCTCGGCCTGCTCACCTGGGAGATCTACTTTTGGATCGGCAACGAGGCCACCCTGGACAAGCGAGCCTGTGCGGCCATTCATGCAGTGAATCTTCGAAACTACCTGGGCGCCCGGTGTCGGACAATACGCGAGGAGCAGGGCGATGAGTCCGAGGAGTTCCTGGCCCTATTCGACACCGAGGTGATCTACATCGAGGGCGGACGCACTGCCACCGGTTTCTACACCATCGAGGAGATGATCCATATTACCAGATTATATTTGGTGCATGCCTACGGCGCCACAGTCCATTTGGAGCCGGTGGCTGCCGTCTATAGTTCCCTCGATCCCCGGCACGCCTTCGTCCTGGACCTGGGCACACACATCTACATCTGGCTAGGCGAGCGATCGAAGAATACCCTCAACTCCAAAGCCCGCTTGATGGCCGAGAAGATCAGCAAGACGGAGCGGAAGAATAAGTGCGAAATAATGGTTGAGCGGCAGGGCGAAGAGAGTGCCGAATTCTGGCAGGGACTGGATATGACGCCGGAGGAGGTCGCCGTCGCGGAGCCGCTGAAGGAGCACGTTCCCGAGGACTACCAGCCGGTGCAGCCGCGACTCTATCAGGTCCAGCTGGGCATGGGCTATCTGGAGCTGCCGCAAGTGGAGCTGCCCGAGCAGAAGCTCTGCCATACCCTGCTCAACAGCAAGCATGTCTACATTCTCGACTGCTACACAGATCTGTTCGTGTGGTTCGGCAAGAAGTCGACGAGACTGGTGCGCGCAGCCGCCGTGAAGCTAAGCCGAGAGCTCTTCAACATGATGGATCGGCCGGAGTGCGCCTTGGTGATGCGTGTGCCCGAGGGCAATGAGATGCAGATCTTCCGCACCAAGTTTGCCGGCTGGGATGAGGTCATGGCGGTGGACTTTACGCGAACGGCCAAATCGGTGGCCAAAACTGGTGCCAATCTCACGCAATGGGCCCGACAGCAGGAGACGCGAACCGATTTGGCAGCTCTGTTCATGCCCAGGCAATCGGCCATGCCACTGGCCGAGGCGGAGCAGCTTGAGGAGGAGTGGAACTACGACCTGGAGATGATGGAGGCCTTTGTGCTGGAGAACAAGAAGTTTGTCCGTCTGCCCGAAGAGGAATTGGGCCATTTTTACACCGGCGAATGCTACGTCTTCCTCTGCCGCTACTGTATACCCATCGAGGAGCCCGAGCCCGGCCAGGAAGATGGTATAAATACTCAGGACGACAGTAAAGCCAGTAATAGCAACCAGCAACCGGAGGATGAGATCCAATGTGTTGTCTACTTCTGGCAGGGCCGCAATGCCGGCAACATGGGCTGGCTCACCTTCACCTTTACGCTGCAAAAGAAGTTCAAAGCAATGTTCGGCGAGGAGCTGGAGGTGGTGCGGATCTTCCAGCAGCAGGAGAACCTCAAGTTCATGTCGCATTTCAAGCGCAAATTCATCATCCTGACGGGAAAGCGGAAGGACAAAGCACTTACTGCCGACGGCAAGGCGCCCGTTGAGTTCTTCCACCTGCGATCCAACGGCGGTGCGCTGACCACGCGGCTCATCCAAATAAATCCAGATGCAGTGCATCTCAATTCGGCCTTCTGGTGAGTGTGTTAACCTGTCTTCCTTCCATTCTAGTTGAGATCAACTTTCTATAGTTTTGCTTTATATTTGGTTATTCTCTCTCTTATTTATTGACTCACGTTCTTGTCTTATCGTTCGTGTGGATTAAAATCCATAAATATTTTGTATAGGTTATTATTTTTAGAAGATAACAACATGTAAATGGGTCATCGCTTACGTCAGTTTTATATATTTTCTTAATGTTTATTAATTGTGATTTTAATTGTGATTTAACAAATATTATATATTTATTTATGCAAATATCAGCTATATTCTCCATGTGCCATTTGAAACGGAGGATGACTCGCAGTCAGGGATTGTTTACGTGTGGATTGGCAGCAAATCCTGCAACGAGGAGGCAAAACTGATCCAGGATATTGCCGAGCAGATGTTTAACTCTCCCTGGGTTAGCCTGCAGGTTAGTGCCCATGGTTTCAATCGTGTTTATCGTATTTTTTAAACCGACTTTTATTCTCCCCTTTGGCAGATACTCAACGAAGGCGATGAGCCAGAGAATTTCTTCTGGGTGGCGCTGGGAGGCCGTAAGCCATACGACACGGACGCTACATATATGGACTATACGCGGCTGTTCCGCTGCTCCAATGAACGGGGCTACTATACGGTGGCGGAGAAGTGCGCCGACTTTTGTCAGGACGATCTGGCCGACGATGACATCATGATCCTGGACAATGGCGAGCACGTCTTCCTGTGGATGGGGCCGCGCTGCAGCGAGGTGGAGGTGAAGCTGGCCTACAAGTCCGCCCAAGTTTACATCCAGCATATGCGGATCAAGCAGCCGGAGAGGCCAAGGAAGCTATTCCTCACGATGAAGAACAAAGAGTCGCGCCGGTTCACCAAGTGCTTCCATGGCTGGAGCGCCTTCAAGGTGTATTTATAATTTTAAGAAATTGAAGGAGCGCTCCTTTCTAAAAATTTAAACAAGAATCGACACCTCATGGTAGTTTTTAAAGATTGAAAGTTCTGCCCTAATGGTGTCCATTTAAAGGACTCTCTCTTAAATGAAAAGGTGCGTCTCGTGGAGTGCCTAAAAATGCTCTATTTGGAATTTTTCTGAGTCACGCCGAATTTTGAAAATTTAAGAGAGTGCGCCATTAAGTTGCAAATTTCATATATTTTTTTTGAATTAAAGAAGTGTACATTTAATTTTAAAAAAAGTTTAAAGACCACCTGCAAGGTTCACATTTAATTTTAAACAATTAAAGAGCGCATCCCGGTTGTGGTTTTTGGGATGGGGATAGCTTGGTTTAGGGCAGCTGCCGTGACAGAGCGGTTGCCCTATACACATGACAAGAACAAAAACCAGACAAAAATGAACAGAAGCAAATAACAAAATCAAAATAACGCCCATCTAGATCGATACAAGAACATGTTTGTACTTTTATAAAATGTATTTAATTGTTTTGTATAATTATTATAATTTTTTATTAGCTCACTTGCTCCCCGCCCCCTAAATAATTAGCTAACAACTCCAACGACGCCAAGTATTCGCCCCACTCTTTATGAGAAAACCCTATACCTTATATATACACATATATAATGCATATATATATACATATATATGCACACCTAAAAATACGCAATATTTATATACAAACATACGCTGAGCCGAGAGGATTACTCCTTGTGCTAGTCCTTTTAAAATGTTAACCTACTTAAAGCTAGCCTGTAATAAAATCGAAAGAAAAACTAAAAACTAATTGTACAAATGCCCACGTATTTATTTTATTTTTATTAACCCCTCCCCTCCTTAAATAAACATTTAGAAAAAATTGGAACTCGTTAGTTCGTATGTGTTTCTTCAGGCCGATTCTGGGAAACCTAAATACCAATTAAAAGGAACTTAAATAAGTAATGATTTAAGAATGAAAATATTTTAATTTAATTTGTATTAATAAAATATAGTTGGGGAAAACTCTGATAAAATATACTATACATAGTCAGGTTGAATAATATGATAGGATTCGTTTTTGAGTCAAAGAAAAAATTAATATTGGAAATTTGACAGAAAATCTGTTATAAGATTGGCCGTATTATTGTCATGCCTAAATATTAGATATATTTTCTAATATACATGTATAACTTTTTTTTTTTAATAATAGTTCCTCCTGAATTTTTGCTTTTTAAGAGTTGAATACAGATTACCCCCAAAGCCAAGATCCACATTAATGTTTTTAGTCAGTTTATATTCTTATTATTAATAATTTTAGTTTTTAAGTAATTTATGATCCTTGCCAATACAAGCTTTGTCTTTTGCTACATTTTTTCTAGTGACTTTGCCAGCTGCCAAAAAATTTATTGCACATAATTAAGGACTTTTTGGGAATATATATGTTGAGCCTAAATAATAGAATAATAATAGAAGATTTTTTGGAGCTCTCTAGCTACCACAGCTAGCTAGCAACTAATTTATTGTATTTACTTTACTAGTGATTAACACACAGAATTGTTCGCAGTGTAAGATATAAAAAACATCGGTTGGTATGTCGTCCGCCTAATATCGATAAGCATCTGATTGGCAGGTAAGGCCGACTTAAAGAATTACATTTTTAAATTTAAGTAGAATTGATTATAATTTAAAGAAAAATGCTATTTCGCATAAGTACTCCTTCAAAAAATCTACAAAAATAATGCTTAGTTTTAAAAGAAAAGTCGATGTTGAAAATATTGTTGCCAATATCGATACCATCGATGTTACCTCGATGTCTTTGCCAGCTCTAGCTTGTTGTTTGTTTGTATGCGTGCGCGGCGTGTGTGTGCGGTGGCGTCGATGTCTTCGCTCAAAAACTTTTCCGTAAAGTTTTGCTGAATAAAAACGCGTTTGACAAACGAAAAACTTAAAAGCGAGTAACTTAAATGCATTACCCTTGCCGTGAACCGATGAACACATCTGAGATATCAGTTCATTCATATTTTTTGTAGGCGACTTCAAGTGACGTTTGTAAGCGATTATTTTGTTTTTTTTTTTTCGTTTGTTTGTGTATGTCAAAAAAGCGGCAAAGTAAGGCTGCTTTTTCGAGAATCTTGTTTTCGGAGACATGGAGCTGTTTGACATGGTCAAGGCAGCACCGCCGCCGCAAACAATCAGTGCTCCGAATCGCACTTCGCCGTCGTCGCCCCTCCTGCTCGATGCGCAGGATGCAATAGGTTTGTGGCCATCAAATTGTGCCTCCAAAACATCCATTTGCTAAAAATCCGTTTGCCTCTCCTCTCCCCTCTCTCACCAAGCAGTCACTGAAGCTGCTGTCAATGACGACGACGACCTCCTGGAAAGCGTCAAAATGAGTGATGACGAAAACGACGCCGAACTGAATGAAGATGCCAACCAGAGGAAGGACTCAGCCACCCGCCAAATGGATTCTCCCCTTTTGACCAAGCAAAAGAATGAGACATCGAGGAACAAACCAAAATACACAAAAAATGGAAATAAGATCGATGATGAAGATAATGACGACGACGACTGGGACATGTTAGAACCGCCAAAAACTTCAGGACACAAAAACACCGCCGACACCAAGAATGCGGAGACTGTGGAGGGAAATGACTCGGATGGGTCCGCAGATGACGATTACTCAAAAACCTTGCCTGCGCCCACCAAAACCAAGGCGCAGCAGAAGATGTTCAGTGATTTGCCCGATCAGTCCGGTTCGCCCAGCGGTGCTCGGAAATGTCGTACCCGCGAATTCCGTGTCCACTTGCGGCGTCTTACCCAGTCGGAGATTGATGCTGCCTCTGCTTCGGTGGCCAAGTCAAAGTTTTTCTCGCCAGCACCGCGTAAGCGTGGCAGACCGCGCAAAAGCGACGGCAACGAGAAGAATTCTCCGTCTCCATCAAAGAAACTGAAACTGAAGACTACACCCCCATCCAATTTCCACATTAAAGTTCCTGTGCCGTCTGGGGCCCATAATAGAGCGCTATCTAATCTGGCACGCAACTACACGCCTCGCCCCATCTTGTCCAGCCGGCCAAAGTCCAAGCCCAAGCCTAGGAGCCTGTCCAAGGGACTCAAGGTCAGCCCGAAGATGATCCGACGCTATGGAAAGCGCGTCTTTAGTTGTGTGGTTAACGTCAAGAACCTTAAGTGGCCAAGCAATAGCCCGGATAGGAATTCGCGACCGCGACTCGGCGGCGTCCGTAAGGTCAGGCCCAGACGTTCCAACCTTTCGGTATCTTTCAACGAGTCCGTCGAGATATTAGGCACCAGCGAGAGTGGCTCTCCGCGCTCCACTTTCGGCACCATATCATCCAAGTCGCCGAAGCCAACGCGCTTGCAGCGCGTAGATGCCACGGGCAACGTTCTGGAGGACAT
The DNA here is from genome assembly GCA_035045905.1 of Drosophila anomelani. Lineage (NCBI taxonomy): Eukaryota > Metazoa > Arthropoda > Insecta > Diptera > Drosophilidae > Drosophila > Drosophila anomelani. The sequence goes on from JAWNOO010000097.1 coordinate 116,114, forward strand.
AGCACTCACTTCTACCATGGTGTTTACTGGGAACTCGCCCTCGGCATCCACATCTGCCGCATCCGGTTCGCGGGGCAAGGGCAAGCGTCGCTCTCGCAATGGATCGCCGCAGCTTAAACGGCCGCACCAAAGAATTCCACTATCCGGCCTGGCCAGCCTGCGCTTGGACGATGGGCCGAACAGTGACGACGACGACGATGAGGAGTACATAGGTGGGTAGAAGGATGAAGTATTCAAGAATTCAATCAAGATAACCATTTACATCAAGATCATTATTACATACATACATACATACATACATGAACCTTTTCACGATATTTGTTCTGTTCTACAACTTTGTTTTACAATTACCATCGGCTTGTGTGTAATTTCCAAAATTATAAAATGTATTTGCACTCGAAATTTTTATTAAAATGATTGTCCAGGTATTAATAATGAGTGTTTAACGATCGAGTTTTTTTTTTTTTTTTGTTTTATACCCACAGGGTACAAGGGTATTATTGCTTTGGACTCCATAAATATCAGTCATGTTCGTCCATATAAAAGTTAAGATCCTAAAAGCTATGGCTTCGAATCATTTGCATATATTGCACGCTGATCAAAATATAAAATTGGGCCACGCCCATACATATATGCTCTTCCAAAATCATGGAAAACCGTAAAAATGTTTAAAAAGCGAATTTTTTAGTTTAATTTTTTAATTTATTCGATCGATTATTTGGCCTGTTCAGTGGTACTTTTCAAGTAATATGATAAAATAGTAAACATAAGAAATATTACACAAAATACAGGTCTTTAAAATCCATTCCCAAGTTCTTCTATCGCTATTCCGCTCGCTCTCGCACTCAAATTCGGCACAGAGGTTAAGTCTCGGGTCTCAAACCAGGGTTTCATTCAAGTTTTCGTTAATTCGTTCCTTCTTGGGAGTAATTATGTGAAGAATTTGTGTGTTGAAAGACAGGCTACAAATCTTTGTCCTGTCTCCTGTGGTAGATACATATCTTTGAAGGGTAAGCAAGTTAAGCAATTAAATTTTTAAAATAATTGAAATACCCATAATAAACCTTTAGATAATACAATGCATTGTCGTTTTTCTTTGCTATATATTTATATGGAAAACCACAGTGCCCAACGAGCTGCCGGGCAAGCCAAGACCTGGAACACCAACGCCGAGAAAGAAGAAAATATCTTATACCACGACCGTTAGTGACGATGATGAGGATGATAAGGCGCCTCCAAAAAAGTCCAAGGACGCCAATTCGTCAAAAACGAAACCGAAAAAAATAGACAAGTCCACATCACTTAAAGAAAGTGTCCTGCAAAATGTAATACAACTTAGTAAATCCAATGAGATTATAAAGGAGAAGGAAGCTGCTGTTGTTCTTGGTGCAGAAGATCAAGTGGCCGAAACTGAAGTTCAAAACGCACCAGAGGCGGCAACAAATGAAGAAAAGGACGGCGAAGAACCTGAAACGTCAAAGCCAGTTGATATGGCAGAAGACAGCCCACAAGAAGCAGAAGAAACGACTGTGGAAACTGATGCGGGAGCTGGAGAAGAAAATGTCGAGGAATCTGGTGAAAAGGATCCCGCGGAGGAACCAAAACCAAGTGCAGAGGAAAATGGTGAAAAGAATCCTGAGGAAGAATCGAGAGCAACTGCCGAGCAAAACGAAGCGGACGCCAGTGAATCCCTAGACACGTCATCTGTAAACTTAAATGCACCCAGCCATCAGCACAGGGATGATAAAGCGGAGCAAGCGAAAGTTGACGACGTTGACGACTTTAGGGAGTTGGATGCACCCCCATCTCCGGCGCTGCTGCTACCGCCCATGACTGAGGAGAATCCGGACGATGTACTAGAAATTCAGACGTCTCTCGAAGATGTTCAGCAGCTGCACACGCATTTCTCATCCCAGCAGAGTACGCCCCAGGCGGTCAAGCGCGTTCGGCTGGATTCCGGGGACTCTGACTGCAGCTTCAAGTCGGCCAATGAGCCAAATAAGGATGCTATGCTAGGTCATGCTAATGCCGAAGGAGATAAGCCATCCGGCGAGGAAGACGCAGCAGATGCGGCAGCAGGAGAGGACAAATCCGAAATTGATACCGCCGCCATGCCCGCCCTGTTGACTTCGACTCTTAAAACGATTAATGGCTGCGATCCAGCGACCAGTGACGGTTCTGGCATAACGGCGGTCTGTTTCTCGCCCATCGAGGCCATGCCCACGCTGGATGATGAGGTCCTTGGCCAGTTAGTCGGTGAGTTGATGGAGTTTCCTCTCTATGTTTCGCATTTTATTAATTTCGTATTTCTTCTTCCAGAGCCCGACTTTCAGTTAAACTCTAGCCGCCATGCCATATCTAGGGGAACTCTGGACGACATAATGACAGCGCTGGAATCTAAGGACTCACTCATGTAGACACAGAAAGCTCATTCACGCCCAAGCATACACAAATAGGTGGATCGATCACAGAAGGAGACGAAACTGGCCTGCACGCGGGACTGTTTTATATGGAATATACCTTTAATTTTTTTTTGTTGCTGACTTTAAACCAAGAAAAATGGCTCTTGCCAGGCTCCAAGATTTTGGTTTTTGGATTGCAGCTTAAGGAACTGATTGCCGCTCAAGTAGTGTTATGAAAACACCTTTAATTTATATTATTTTTTCAGTTATTTTGGTTGTCCTGTACGCAGTAGCTTGTAACGAAGTGCTAAGCTTAGCTAAGGAAGCAGTCAGCCAGGATCTAGTCGGCCAACCGGACGAAAAACCAACAAAACTCACACAGGCACTCGAATTTACACTTTAGCGTAAATTGAGTTGCGTTTAAATAATTTAAGTGAACAACTAGTTAAGCGTAAAAGTGATTTATGCGAAAATGTAATTGTATATCCAAACTGATCGTTACGTTAGTTATATGCCTGAGGAAGTGCATTGCTTCGATTTGTTCAAATCCATATTATTTTCCATTTTTTTTTGTTTGTTTAAAAGAAATTAAATAGAATTCGTAGCATATATGAATATATATGTTGTATATTTATATATAAACGAAAACATCTTAAAGTAGTTGTAAATTTAATGTATCAATGAGCAAAGAAATACATGTGTGTAAAATGTATAAAGAGAAAAAAACCAAGTGGACAAAATACAATGCCAAGAAGTTTTTTTGGTGGGCGGAAAAATGTAAATGCAAAGAAGCCAGACCCAAGTCCATCAAGGACAGAATTGGAAAGTCCTAGGAAAACCAGTGACCTAAGAGAATACATTGAAATCCTGTGAAAATTATACAAACGACAAGGAACCAATAAGCTATGCCCAAAAATGGCGGGATAAACCATTAAAGGACCTAATCAACAGCACTTTCAAGGAGTAAACCAGAGTTGCCACATTTTTTCTGATTCCTTTAAACTCCTCCATGTTGCCATATTCTCTTTGCAGGGCCTACGGGCTTGTTTGTTTTTTGGCAGTTTGATTTTGAATATACGAACATGTATTATTGCCTATTCGCTCATATTTATGTATATACGTTTTTGCAAAATATGTTTAGTCAATCGCAGCCAAAAATGTACAATTACGAAAACGACTTGAAAAAACAATATAGAAAACTATGATGAAAAAATGTTGCCTGCGATTGCGATTAAATTTAAATTAAAAAGAAAACTTGTTAACATTATAAGGTTAAGCTAAGTACTTAATAAAAATGATAAATACGAATTCAGACCATTGTAAATATGATTCCTCAATAAAGTGTTTGAAACGGTTTTCGAAAATGTGATCTTTTAAAAATATATATTTGTGTATTATATATTTTATAGTTTTGCTTTTTATTTTTATTATTAAAAATTAAACATATTTAAAATGTTTCATTCAATTATTTACAATTATTTGCAAACATATAGCTTAATAGATATATTAATTGATTTCCAAACTAGTTGGGGGAATTTTCCTTCAGCTTCCCAGCAACGTTGCCAGACTGCCGCAGCCAGTGCGGCTGTGGCTGCTTGGAGGCATGAGCGACCGCAGTCACAACAGTCGCAACTTTGACTTGTTGTTCGGCGGTCGATCTCCCTCCGGCTGGCCTCCTGGGACTGTGTGTCGGCGGTATCAGGCGTTTGGCGCGTGTGCGAATAATTTTTGAAAATTGTCGAATTGTCGTGGGACGGAAAATGTTTGACTCGCAGACGCGAAGAGGGCCCAGACCCTAAGCCCCAAATGAAATTAATAAGTTGTAATTATAAAAAGTAAATAGATCCAAATTAGGGGAAACGAGCGAGAATTGCGATTGAGAAATGCCCATCAAGAAGGTGACCGTGAAGGAGTATGACTCCCAGGACGAGGCCAGCACCGAGCTGCTGGAGAAGCTCAAACACCTGGACCGCCGAGTGGATGCCGCCGAGGCGGGGGGCATGGCCGGCGGACGGAGGCGGAGCCCCGCCTGCTGGCAGTCGGTCAAGTGGAAGTCGGCCCTCAATCACATCGGACTGCTCGTCTCGCTGTCCATCTACTGCGGCGTGGGCGGCCTGGTAAAAACGTGTTATCCACTAGACCCGAACATAACTAAACAAATATTTAATTATTTCTGCTATTATAATTTTTTTTTTTGGTCTTCGGTCTTCGATCTTTTTTATTTTTATAATGTTGTTTTTTTTTTTTGTGTCTGCGGCGAACATGCAAAATGATTTGTTTGTTGGCGAGCGTTAAAGCTGTTGGGGAGAAAAGTCAGATAGCAGAACACACACGTACATAAGTACAGTGTACGATCAAAAGGTTAATTCTTTAATATAAATAATATAAAAATATTTAAAAAGAGTGCTAAGAAAGCTGGGAAAAATGGAGCATAAAATAATCTTTAGTGAAGAAACTTATTAAATTGGCAACAAGTTTTTCAGTGTTTTTACCCTAAAGTAAGTTAAATTTCCATTTTAAAAATCCCAATAAGAAATACATAAATAAAGCATATTTTCTTATTATTTTCATGAAATCTGAAAAGTAAATATTTTTTAAATAGAATTATCTTAAATTTATATAAAAAAATATTATATTTTCTACATTAAAGTAAGCTAAACATTCATTAAAAAATTTTTAAATAAAATGAAGTGTAATCTTCTATTATTTTTATGAAGCACATTAGATAAATATAAAAAATATTATCTTCATTTATCTTCATTTTCTATTGAAAAAATTTAAATAAAATGATAAAAAATGAAGTACTTTTTACTATAATTTTTTTTAACTTTGTTAATTAAATACAATTTTTAAAGAAACGATACAATTTTAACCTTTAGCAGATTCACCTCAAAGTAATCAAAATTTTCATTTTAAAATTCACAATGAATTAAAATATAAATAAAGTACATTTAAATTTTATATTTTCTAACTCGGAATTCAATGATAACGGCATTTACATTTAATAACAATTGAAATTAGCTTTTTAGTTTGCTTTTTCAATGTTTACTGTACAGAAATAAAAATAAAAACCAAAGCAAACACAACACAAATGTATTGCACTGAAAATACTAAAAATTAGCTCAAAATTAAGTCATAAAACTATTTTGTACATTTAAGTGCACCGCCTGGCACCCCTTTCCCCTGCTTTCCTAATTTCCATTGCATATCCAGACGAAAAAATATGGAAGGGTGGCCAAGGATGGGGAAAGGGGGGAGGCGGTGGAGAGCATCTGCATCATGCGCTGGAGGAATAGGAGGAGGCGAAGGAGGAACCATGTGTGACCGTGGGAGCGATAGAGGGTCCAGGGATTTGGCCGAGCGCCGTTAGGCCTTGTCTAAACATTTACAATTTCGCCAATGACGTCGTCGTTTTTAGCCACCAAAAAAAAAAAAAAACACAAATTGCAAATAAGGAGAAAAAAAAAGTAAATACTTATAAACATAAAACCGCACACTGGCCTCAGTCAGTATTTGGAATTGATGCCGTCAGTTGTCCTCGTGGCTGCAAAATATCTGCAGCTCCGATGCTAGCTGGCTGACAATGAAGAAGGAGGTGCCTTTAATTGATGTGTCCCACGATTTGACATATGGTCGAGTGTCGTGCCGGCAAGGTATTAGTTATTCCTCAATATCCTCAGACACTGGGCAATAACGAGTACATTTATACCCAACTTCAGAGTCTACACAGACATTGGTGTAGATGAACTCAAGAATGGAATCAATGAAGTCAAAAGTATTACTCAATGGGTGATATCAATATTGGAGGAATATTTAATTTGATTACAAATTAGCAGATTGGATTAGTTTACATTGAATTATTAAGTAATTTAATCACAGCTTAATCTATAGTTCAAGTTGTAATATTAAAAAATCAGTACATAAGCTTCCCCTGCAGTACCATAATTCCCTAAAGTATTTAATTTTTAATTGCCCAATTAGAACCAATTTGAACACTATATGTTTTCAAGGACGGAATCTAGTTCTTGAATGGCTGCCCAATCATGATTTATGTTCATTTCCATAGACTTGCCTTGGCAACCGAATGATTCATAGGACGCCTTTAAATTCCTGGATATTTCTGGACTATATCATATCATATCATACCCCCTTTCCCCTCGACATAATGCCAGCCCTATCAACACCTCGCTGGATATATATCTTGCCATTTGCGCAGATTTCTGGCAACAAAAGCCATGCATTAATCAGGCCACACATTCGCATTCATTTCGATGTTCCCAAGAATCGAATCCCACCTCCGCCACCACCACCCTGCCTTGATCTGGGCGGGATTTCTCTGACCCTTCAATCTCTTTTGGCCACACACACACACACTCACATGCCACACCACATGTTGGCCAATTATGCGAACTTCTCACTTAAACGGCGCATCAAATTCGTTTCAAATTCACTGGCAAGAAGATTCCATTTTCAGGGGTCTTCCACCAACCGCAAATCTTTTTTTATCCGCCAGAAACAGAAAGCTGAAAATTTGTATTTTATTGTATTTGAATAGTTTGCTATATCGTGTTCAATAAGTAATATAATTATTTGCAATATATGATATTTATGTGGGAATTTCCATACTGCAGACACGGAAATAAAAGGCTTGATCTCATGAAAATCTTTATTTAGAATCACCTAAAGAAATTAAATGTTCACCTAAATATAAATATAGTACAAAATGTTACTTATAGTATAAAATATATTATATAGATTATCCTAAAAGCACGGTCACAATTTAAATGAATCATCTGACACTCTCATAGATTACATGATTTTTGTTTTGATTTTTCAATGTAATTTTCTTTTGCGCCAACTTAACCCTTTGGGTTCACCCTTTTAACCCACCTCCAAGTGTCCAGCTGCTTTCAAGTGAAGCGGAAATGAATCCTGAAACATGAACGGATATCAGCATATCACATGACATTGAAGTTTTCTGTTTTTCTAACGTTTTTCTACCGGTTGCCTTCCTTGTAATACCCTGTATTTATGGGATAGAGGATGAAATAGTTTAACAGTGCATTAAATTTATAAAATAAATAAATCAATTAAGTGTTTAAACCAAAGAAGCTTATCTAATATATTTGTTGTGTTATTATATTATTTATATATCTTTGATAAAGGGGTATCTTGTAGTCGAGAAACAATTCCTGTAGCTTTCGCACATTTTTTTTCTGCTGCTGCGGAAATCAGTTTGTGTCACTTGACCAGCGACAAAAAACTTTTTGGTCCTCCTTCCGATTTTTTCCAAGATTCGTTTTAAGAAAAGTTTGCTGCTGGCAAACTGAGAGACTAAATAGTAGTTTGCCTAGAAACGGACAGATCGATTTCCGTAATTATACAGATCAGGAAACATATACTTAGTTATACAAAAAAGTAGCATTTAAGCACTCAACTTTCTGGCACTCCTTTTGCCCACTTTTTTATTTAAAAACAAAAAAAGATTAAACTAAAGATAAGCCGCTTTAAGTTGAAATCAATTTCGGTTGCGCGCATAAAACACAAAGTTGTAATTGCTTTTGTTGACGAACTTGCCCTGGCATTTATCTATTTTATGGTCTGTTGTTGTTTCCTCTCCTTCAAGTCCGCCAATGTCACGGGCAAGTATATTTATTAATTAAGCCAAGGACCCCACCTCCCTCCCCCCAGGGAGGACGAAAAAGAGGGCGGAGGCGGAGGCGGAGAGCAGGGAGTACAGCAGCCTCACTTTCACATATGGCCAGAGGAGAAAGGATGTGGAGTGGCTATAAATCATTTTAATTAGCATTTTGTAGCATACTTGAGGGCGTCATCGATTCACTTCACTCATGTGTATGTGTGTGTGTGTGTGTGTTGCCTCTCCTTTTCCTTTCCCACATTTTCCCTAAGCTTGGGTGAAAAATTTCACTTTGTCAAAAGTTGTCCAGCGGGCAAGAGAATTAAGCTGTTGGCCAGCAACAAAATAGCCAATTAAACACAGTCAACCCAGCCTAGTTCTCTAGCTACTTTCTATATGCTATATATATACATATATATCTGTTTATATAAGGATGTGTGTGGTGTTATCTGATTCACTGACCCATCCAAGCCTGCCCAGACATGATTTTTCATATCAAGGCCAATTGCTTCTTGGCCCTGAATGATTCCATCCAAAAACCAAAAATACCAAAAAAATAAAAATAAAAACAAGAGACAAAGAAGTGAAATAAGGAACAGGAACTAGGCACGGCCTAGTAAACGCTTTTGCGCATTTCCACCGCGGATGTTTGCAACAGGAAGACAATGGGGAAAGTTGGGGGAAATGGCCAGGAAAATCACGTCAGGCTCACATTAAGCAAACATTCTTGACATATTCTTAGGGCAACGATCCAGTGTCACATCCGTGCGATATATAAAAAAGAGTTTCAATTAAAAAAAAATATATAATTAAAAAATACAATACATAATAAATATATTACATTAAAATGTATTACAATATTATATATTAATTTCAAAACATTTTATATTATCCCCCTTTGAACGAAGAATTTAATAATAATTCTTTAGTAAAAATTAAATAAATTTTATTATTTCATTTATATTTTATTATATAGAACTGTTAATTTTGTTTTTAATATTATATTGAATTGTAAACTTGGATTCATTTTTATTCTTTCCTCCACCATCGCTTGCCGCAGATAATGAGTTGAGTCTCCAAGTTATTTGGTTTGTATAACCCTACAGGTTTTTTTACCTTTATTTTATATAGTAAAACCATCAATGTAAACCAGCAAAGCAACTTTATAAAAAAAACCTTTGCCACAAACTATGAGAGTCGAGACAATTGTCGGCCAGGACTCACTTCTATTTTGGTTTGCTAATGAATCCATTACTCGCCCCAACGCCCCGAGCTATGCAACATTATGTCTCTGCACAGTTTCGCATTTTCTCGGTGAAAATTCCAATCATGTAACCACTCGCCTCGATTCTCTGCACCGTAAATCCCCAAGATAACCAAAAAAAATGCGGGCAAATTGCTGGCAGAATGGGAAGTCAAACGGTTAGATGCCAGTCACAGAGATCCATTCAATCTGCAGATTCGAATCGAATCCTGGCAACTTTTGGCCAAAGTGTTTAAGTGTATTATAGCGAGGTGGCTCAGGAAAGTTCCAAGGGGTCATCAAGGCAGCCACGCACGAGGCATACAAATCAAGGGGTGGCTGACCCCGCATACACTTTAAGAAAAAAAGGCAATACATAGATTTTGATGTTTGAGTTATGTTTTTATCTGATAGATATTTTTTTTTTTACGATATATACTTTAATATACAAAATATTTTATTTATATTTATAATACATTAATTTTAACAACAGTTCAGTTTTTCAATTTCAGTTTTCCTTTTACTAATTTAGCTTAGTGCACAATTCAATTTATAACCGAGAGAAAAAAAGGTCTCAAATCAAATAGATTGCAAGTCATAAAATCAGTTGGAAATTGGGAAATTTTCGGAGAAAACAATTTAACACCCAAGAATGATGACGATTGACAACTTGGCCTCCTATTGTTTTTCCTGTTGTGTTTCCTTCTCTTTTACATATGTCGCCAAATGGCCAGAGACAAGATACAAATTATTTCTGGTCATTCCAAAATATTTTCCTTGGCCGGCAGCCAAGAAAATAAATACGGCCGACGGTTCCTCAAGTGGGTGGGCAAGTGGAAGTGGCGTGAAATTATTAACAAATTATGTGCGGACAGGCAGGTGACAGGAATCGGACAGATTTATGCGAAATGAATTTATAGCCTCCCCCAATTCCAGACTCTGGCGTCGCGTGTCCCCGCTTAAAATATGAATGACAAGAAAGGAAGCTAATTTTAAGGAAGCCGAAGCGTGTATACCCTTGCAGGCTAGGATATTGATGTAAACAAATTCAGAGATATTTATAATTGATCCTATGGCCAAAATATATAATTAATAATAAATAATAAAAATCTTGAAATTGATAATATTTTATGTTCATTTTCCAACCGATTTCTAATCTCATTTCATATGGTAAAAAATTGTTCAAGTCGGCTGTTGATGCTAATCACTATAATACCCTCAGCAAGGGTATATTAGCGAAAAATACCAAACTGACTCATCGGGGAAGCTCTTTTCTGTGCTCTTGATTCAGGTTTGCATTGTACTTCTATATATATGTGTATATATAAATATATATATATATATTAAGTCAGTATATGTTTTCATTTCAACAATTCGGGTCGCAAAGTGCATGGGGGCAGTTAACCCAAATGCGCAGCAATTTGCTGAAAGCCTCAATCAATCAATCGTTAATGTCCCAGCCAGTTGGTTTATCCCACTTATCAGTTTTTACTTTTAATTGTTTGTTTACATATTGGAATTTATGCTGCTTTTTTATATTTTAACCGTCCCGGCAATAAATCTGCAGAGCTTGTTGGAATTTTATGAACTTCAAAAAGTGCGATAAACTGAGGGTCAAAAATTTATTGTTTGAACTTTTCATAGCTAAAGAGTGTATATTATGTGTGTGATCAATCAAAGGAATATCAATGGGTATATAATTATTGTTTATTTAAAGTGTTTATGAAATGATAATTAAAATTGCCTGTTATTTTAAATGAAAATAATAATTAGTAAGATCCATAACAAAAATGATTTTTTTTTTATAAAAATTTATAAGTTTAAAACAATATTTCTAAATGTTCATATTTTTCCCCTGTATTGTAATTTCCTAGCTGCCGACCTATATACGATCTTTTCATATTTATTTACCATTTAAATGATTTTGTGTTTTTTTTTTGAAATATTTTATGTTTATTTCCCTGAACTTGCCCACGCTTTTTGGGGGCGGGGATTAAAGAGCGTCGTCACTCTTTTTGACAATAACAACAATTATTTACAGCCACAAAAAAAAAAAAAAAAAGAGATCCCCCTTCTCTTCTTCCCCTCTTAAATACGATCACTTCTCCTTTCATTTTGTTTGCTTTTTTACGCGTCTTTCTCACGTCGTTTTGGCTTTTGTTTTTGTTTTTTTTTTCTTCTTCGTTGGTCCCAGGCGGCGTATGAGTAATATGCGTATGCGTGATTTTTTTGATTTTTTTTTATTTCTTGCCTTTTTTTTAATGCTGGAACATATTCCACGTTCTTGTCTATCTTTAACCGTGAAGCAAATAAATTTGAAGAATTCTTTGTTTGCATTGGATCCGGGCGCGCTCAGCTCTGGCCAAATAAATTGAAAATCATTTGTAAACTATTTGGGGAATCGCACTATAATTATGATGATGATTGTGTTGTTGCTGATGTTGATGTTGCTGGCAATGTTGCCGCTGCCAAAACAAACCGGGAATACAGAAAATATCGCGGGGCATTAATAATTTCAACAATTTATTATCAAATTGAAATAATAAACCCGATGTCCGATGTGATTTATTTATTTGCTTAGCATCAAACCTTTTTGTTATTACAAATTATTGTGCATATAATGTGTGAAATTTTCTTTTTTTTTAATTGGCAACAAAACATGGTGCCATGTCAAGGTTGGATTTGCAATTGTTATTTTTATTTCAGAAAAAAAAATTGGTTGTTTTTTTTTCTATGTTTGTGTTTGGATTTTTCCTGCTTGTAGGAAATTGCTCATAACAAAGCGTTCGACGTCATATTAGCATAATTGAAATGCGGGTAGGAGGGTAAGTTCTTACCCCAAGAAAAGCAAAGAGAAGCAGGGGGATTCCCAGATGAACTGGGAATGCTCTTACTAAATTTTAAAATTTTCACGAACATAAACCTCTAAAATTTAGGTATATTAATGGAGATAATCTTGCTTTAATAATAATTTAAAATCAGGAGCTTATTGTAAAAGTAAGAATTAAATTAAAAATTCACTAATAGTTAATAAACAAAACATATTTAAATTTTTACTATATCATTTAATTATTAATTAATTTGATTTCATTGTATTTAAATATTTGGTATTTTATCACCTCTATTTTTTTACAGAAACTTATTCTTAACTTCAGTTATTATTAATTTTTCAACTCTTATAATTTGTAATTAATTTATAAACATTTCTTAAGAATACATATATTATTATTCCTCCTCTCACAAACGAAATACTCTCTTAAAAAAAATACCCTACAAAACACTTTTACCAAAATTCCACCGCAGCAATTACCAGAAAGCGAAGGCAAAGTAGCAAGAAACCAAAAAGCCAGGAGAAATGAAAACAAAAAACAAAAAAATAAAAACGAAGTAGAACTCGGTCAGCATTTTGGCCCATTCTGGCGCCTTGCGTGCTGCACGTGCACTAAGCCAAAATCCAAAGTCCCCCTTTGGATCCCAATCCGAAATCCAATCCACAATCCCCATTAACCCCTGAGCGCCACCTCTCTTACGAAGGGTACTGCCAATTTAACCCACCCCACACTCAGGCATTGACGCGGCTTTGATTGTTTCTTTTTTTTGTGTTCTGTTTATTTTTTTGTTTTTTAGGTAAGAGAAACAGAGAGTTTTTGACACGCAAACCAAAGCCAATGCAAAAAAAAAATATTTTAAGAAATCGCAGTAAATTCCTAAGGGGAATCCCCAGAGGATTTTTGATATTATTTATTCGAAAGAAAGAAAGAAATAAAAAGGCGTGGGGCAAAAATTAAAGTAAATGAATACAAATTTTGTATTTTTATTTTAAATTGGAATGCCAATTTAAATGCTTTAAAACATTTTAAAAATTATAAGGATCTGGGAAATCAAAGTCTAAAGTTAGCATTCAGTGAGAAATTGTTTTGTCATTTTGTTTTTAATTTGTTTCTTTTTTCTGGCAATTTAAATGGAAATTCTATTTCTTACAGTTTGCTTATTTCTTATAGTCAGGAGATCATCTGCTTTCGATTAAATTATGTTTTATAATATTAACATCGTAGGATATAGATAGGAAATACCTAAAACTAATATTTAACAGGTTGCTTAATATTTCTAAAAAAAAAAATCGGCGACATGGTAAAGTTGCGTGCAAAAGTTGTGCCTGTCAAAATGGCATTGATTGATGATGATTTGCTGCTGTTGCTGCTGCTGTGTGTGTGTTTTGTGTGTTTCTGTGGGGTGTAAGCGTTTAATGCACATATTACGCATACGCAGCGTGTGACGAGGGGTTGGCTGTTGATGCAAAAGTTTTGCCCTCGGTTGACTTGGCATATTTTTTGCATATTTTCCACAAAGCAAGAGCGACAAGCGGTAAACAAATCAAAGACTTAAACAAAATGCATTAAGTTTGGCTTATGGAGAGGGAGGGCAGGCTTAAAAGTTAAACAATTCAATTAAAATTAAGATTTTTAAACCATGTAGACATATGTACATATATAATGTGATGATTTTAATGATTGACTTTAAATCTTTAAAGCTTTATCTACAAGTGCCATAAACATTCCTAAATTGTTCCAAAGAATACGTTTAATATTTCATATTTAGAATTTTTTATCGCCTTATCACCCAATTTGGTGTTTGCCCATTTACAGAGATCTCAGCCAGACAAAGACAAGCCCATCGGATCTTTATAGAACCATCAGGCGCTCTACTAATGCGATTATTATGTCCCCTGGCAAAGCTATCAGTTTCATGGTCTGACCGACACTTGTCCCGAAATGATGCCATCGCTTGAAAATTATAAAATGAAATTAACGAAAAAGAGAACACACAACTGGCAAGAACAGCAATCTCATTTTAGCTAACAAATCCATCCGGCAGCTGGCCACAACACAGTGTCAATCAAAAGTTAACACCTTACCCGCTGGCGCATGGACAGCTGCCAAAATGTTGGGCTGCGAAGGGGAGGAGGTTTTGTGCCTATAATTGCCATCAAATTAAAGAATTAATAATGTTTAAATAATTTTGTTCGAAGCTCATTAAGACGACCCTTGAGACACTCAAGGTTTTTGTGCCAGAAAAACGTAGAGTCATTGAGCTAGCTTCATGGGGAAATTGGAATTGGTAAGCAGCTTGGTAAATTGAATTAGGGTTAATACTCACTTTTGGCAATCGTGACTCATAATTTATTCATGATTTCATTATGTGGAAATCTTTATTTTAAACACTGCAGACCAACAACTCAACTATGTAGTACTTTTCGCTTTTCTAAGAATCTCTCAATTTCAGCACGCAAAGTGAATAGGGAGGAGAAATATATAAATTAAATAGTGAAAAAATATATATATGGTATATACATATATTTATTTTTATTTTTTTATATAAATAGGAGGGCTTGAATATTTTTTTTTTTAAGTTGGTGTGTCTTTTTATCCAATTTAATTGTGAGTTAAATTTACTATAAAGCTTTTAAATAACATAAATTTATCTAATACATTTTTTACTGTATACTACAAATAATATTACTTTATATATGTCAAATTTTCTTTATTTTCCACGGCAATATATCAATAAGAATTATTTGGGAACTATTAAAAAATATATTTTTAATTTTCTCACATTTTTTTGAGATTTTTTCCACACATTTATAAGGGTGTAATGATAGGAATACAATAAGTTTTTACAGATTAATTTCTTAAAAATTCCAACATTGAGAAAAACTATCGCTTTGACCTCGATATTAACATATCGCCAGCCTGAGATGCCATGCGGCACGCAATCTTAAGACTCTCTTCGACGGGCGTAATCTTTTTTTTTTGCTTTCTTGCCGCCCTCGGAAATGCCATGTTTGGCTCACACACATCAAAACACACACACTTTGCTGGGGGTGGGGGGCAAGTGTTGTGCGTTGTGCGTAATGTCAGCTTTAACAGCTGATTTGTTGTCGTTGTGGCATGCAAATCACCACGGCACCTCCACCTTTGATTATTTTTTTTTTCCAAGTTCCAGTGCCTTGTCACGTGCCGATGGACACGCCAGAAAAAGGACTGTGGGGTGTGTGTTACTGCCCTGATTGCTTCAGCGAATTTGTTATGATTTTTCACGTAAGAGAAAGTCAGGTCTTTAATTTATTACATTTATTTTTACTAAAAGTTTTTTTCATACTTTAAGTATTTTAAAATTAAATGAAATTCTTTTAATAATTGAATAAGACTCGGACCTGCTTAAACCTTTAAAGAAACTTGAACTTAAAGCCGCTTTTGCAGAGATACTACCACTTTCCTTGGCACAGTTAAAGCGAAATAGCTAGTTGGACTCCAATCATTGATGATTTCCTATTCCTGTTCTGATTCCGTATGTCCTGGCAATCACCAGCAGTGAAGGCGGTGCCACAGTCTAGACTCAAAACCGAGACTCAAAGCCCTCGGACTCGATATAATGATAGCAATCTTTGGGCCAAACTAAACCGCTCTGAATCCAGCTAGAGGTGTTAGTGCCAGTGCCAGTGCCCGACCCATGCTGGAATGGTGATGTGTGTTTCTGTTTGGGGTTTGGGTTGGGCATTCATATTAGCATAATGCGAACATCCAAAAGGCGCTCCGGGAATGGCACTTACTGGGCGCTTTTGTGCCCGAAATTGGTTAATTAGCCGCAGGTGGGGCTTCGACCCCTCTCGGCATTATCATTCCGTTGAATTTTAATTTGATTTTGGTCCCAGTCCAAGTTCATTTTATTTGTTCTTTTGTCGGCCTTGGCCATAATAATAATAATTACGCATAAATATGTCAAGTGCCGAAAAGTGCGAATGGAGTGGCCAGCCATGGGTGGTCCTCCTCCTCCTTCTCGTCGGGCTGCTGTGCTGGCCATAATAAAATGCCTTTAAGCGTTTATATTTACGATTATAATTGGGCCTTCTTCTTCGGTTTTTGTGTGTCAACGCGGCGGCGGTGGAGGGGAACTTCAAATGGGATTTCTTCAAGTCCAACTGTTATGACCATGTGTCTTGCTGTGATTGCTGTGGAGTTTGCTGAAGGGTGAAGGGTGAAGGGGATCCTTTTGATAAAAACAATATATATATACATACATAACGATCCGATAAATCATAAACAGAAGCTTTGGGCTTAATGCGGTAAATGGCAGTTTTTTAAAAGATGATTTTGGAAATATGGAACTTTTTCCGACTTGAAACTAGGCTTTACATAAAACTAAAATAAAAGTTAGCTGCTGAGTTTTTATTTACAGAATTATATACTCCATATAAAGATGTATGTAATACAGATTTAATATGTATTTGTTCTTCAGAACAAGTCAATTTTTAATATCATCCTTTGAGACCTACATGATGGCTTGAAATTCACGGAAAACAAACCCTGAACCTGTGCTATTTCACCCCTTCTTTAATATATAATCCAATTAATATTGGATGCTAAATATGGCAGAGTTGTTATAAGGCGCAGATCCCGTGAAATATGCCCACCATAACATCAAATCACTTGGCTGGCAGGCACAGTCATTAAGTTTTACAATAGAGATTCGCCGGCTAAAGGCCCTCGGAAGCTCTCGGTTTTATTGCCAGCTAGGAAAGCACTCAATAAATAATCAAAACTTAATGAACTGACAGCGATTTATGCAGCAACCAGTTGGGATGGGAATTATGTTCAATTTTGATATCAAATCATAAGCTCATAAAATCATAAAATCAACAAACCAAAGTTCGGCCCACCCGCGGTTTTTAAACGCGCACGACAGAACGCTTTTCCTTTTCCTTTTTCTTTTGTTGTTTTTTGTTGCTTTTAGTTGTTGTTGCCATAAACAAATACCAGGACGGGTAGGTGGGGAAAGTGAAATAATAATATTTAAGATTGAAGGGGCGCCCAGCGGATGCCTTTTGGCCATTTTCGCATTTACACGAGGCTTCCGTTTTGGCACAACTCCCCGAAACTTTCTCCCTTTCGATTTGTTGCCTTTTTTGCTGCTGTTGCTTTTGGGCTTTCAGCCAGGATACTGCGTAAAGGGAGGTAGGCAGGTCATTGCCGACCTAATTTTCAATAAATAATAATATCAATTTATATTTATTATGCATAACTTACACTTATTCACATCTGCAAGATGATTTATGCTTATGTCTGGGCAGTTTTTTGAAGGAGGAGTATTAAGAACTTAATTTGAATTCTTATATATTATAAAAAAATATTAAAAACAATACTTGTTTAATATAAAGGATTTTTATTAGTTGACTATTTATTTTCGGATGGCTTCGAAGACAGATAAATATTTCTATGATTGATATGGTAAAGCTATAAAAAAATATCTTAAAATAATTTCATTTCTTGCTGAATCGAAAATGATTTTTATGCGTTAATAATTATATTTCCTATATCTAAATTCTTAATATAAATCCAAAATTTTGTACTTATTTCCTGTTTCCATTTATGACTTAATCCTTATTCTGATATATTGTTCCCTTTTTTTTTATATGAATTATACGATATATTCCTCTTATTTTTTATGACTTCCCCGAAAGATTAGCTTTGGGGTTTTTTCGGGCCATAACTCCTGGCCAGCTCAAGCGATGTCCTTCATCCAAAATGGAATGTTATATCAATCCGTGACCTTGTTCCGGCTAGCTGCTTCGGTTGCCATTCTGTCTGCGGTTTGTTTACTGACCGTAGCCTGCTTTTGGGGCGCTCGCAGCGGAAATGAATTATCACCCTCTAAATGGGCGCGAACATTATTATTATTTTAGCAGCAACAGCAGCAGCAGCAGCAGCTGGAGTTGTGAGTTGGTAGCTGGGATTTTTTCCTCATTGTTTTTTAGGTTTTTCTTCCCCCACGTCTATTGTAATGAAGAGAAATTGCGCGGGTCACCAGTGTCTGTTGTAAAAATAAAAAATAAAAAACCCAAAAAGAGGTGCAGTAGGGGCTTATGTCTATGTGGATTAGTGAATGAATTAGTCATATATTCACATTAAAATAGGCTTTGATTTGTATTTACTTAGGAACTTACTACGAGGAATATGATTTGATTATGAAAATATTTATTTTTTTCTTTTTACCATAGAAACAGTTCAGGTGGCGGTCAGAAGAGGGCGCCAAAGGGGCCACTCCATTATTTCCACATGTCGTGCGTTAATTGCCGCCCATGTTGCCAGTCCGACGGTGTGGTCAAAGGAGGGGTTAACAAAGGATCTGCGGGGAGGTACATATATAGAAGTCCTAGGAGGGGCAGCAGCACTCTAGCTTTAGCTCTGCGTGTGATTTATGATGTGCAAAACGGGGCGACATAGTGACAAGTGCCATAAGCCGACTTCGGCAAAGAGTTTCTTTCGTGGCTAAAAGGAAGTTACTTTCGCAAAACGATGATTTTAATGGCCAAAACTGGCCACGACTAGGTCGTGAGAACTTTTTTGAGAACTTTTAAACTATGATAACACTCAAAATAATAATGTTTAAATAGTAAAATTAATATTAATAGACTAATTTAACTTTATTAAAGTAAGTAAGAAATTTATCTGAAAATTATTTTTTTGTAGAACATTTTTAAAGGTAAATGAAATCCCTTAATCCTTTATAAATTATCGAATAACAATTATTTGTGTTCTCTCCATTTGTAATTATCCCAAAGGAATGAACCTTTTACAGGCTTTCCATGGCCTTATCATGACTCGGGGGAAACCCCCCTTTTTGACCAAGATAGCCAGCCAACCCATGTCCAATAATAATTATAATTTATGCGCCAGCACAGAAATAAAACCAGACGCAGAGCAAACTTTTCAGCTGGTAAGTGCGATTTGTGGATGAGCTTCATTCGAGGCAGCAACAAATTACAGATCTGTCTCCTTGCCTTCCCTGCTGGATGTCATGTAACCAACGCTTGAGTTAGACAAAGTGTCGCCTTTAAAGTGCCAAGAGGTTCGAACTTGGCTACAGAATTAATTAGGCAAATGCCCGGTTAGGGAATTTGAAGGAAACTAAATGTTGGGCGACAGAACAATCAATTAATCAGGAGTGAAACCGAGAGGGAATGTCATCTCTGGAACGTGCGGGGAATTTTTAAAGCTTATTGCAACTTTGTCAAAGGGAAAAAAACTCGGAAACACTCACTAAGACTCACTTCTGACTGCCCATATATCTTCCCCATTCCATGTTTGTGTGAAAAAGAAAAATTGTCTGACACATTTCAATTGAATTTCCAAAAATTTCTTTCGCCTTTTTCTTAACGCTCTGTGCTCTGCTCTGCTCTGCTTTGCATTGCCATTTTTGCTGTTCCAAAAAAATAAAACCCAAAACCAATTTGTACAAACTATTTTTATAACAAAAACAACAAGATGATGAGCGTACTACAAGTTAAACAAATTTCCCTGATGATGTGTGAGAAATTGAATGAATATTTGATTTAACGTTCTCCTCTCGCACGGAAAACGTGAAACATCAAACAAGAAGGATAATTAAAGAAATTGATTTTAAAAATCGCCGAAATTCCGAAATGAATTTTGGGAAATTTTTTTAGCACTCTTGAGTTTGGGTTAATTACCAATAATGATTTATTTTGTTTTAATATTTCTGAATGGAATTTTAGACAACCATTGAAAAGTATTTACTTTCACAAAGCAACAGCAAATTAAAAAATTTGTAGACCCTTGCAGAGGGATAAATCTTTTATATTTATTCTTCCGAATCGATAAATATTTATCGATTTTCGGTGGATATTCTGATGAATAGCTTTCCCTTATTTTTTTTTAATTAACTCAATTTCCATTTTTCTTTTTGTAGATATTTCGGCACCATTGAAAAGTATTTACTTTCACAAAAGCAACAGCAAATTAAAATTTGTAGACCCTGGCAGAGGGATAAATCTTTTATATTTATTCTTCCGAATCGATAAATATTTATCGATTTTCGATGGATATTCTGATGAATAGCTTTCCCTTAGTTTTTTTTAATTAACTCAATTTCCATTTTTCTTTTTGTAGATATTTCGGCACCTTGAACGTCCTGCCGAGGTGGAGCGTTTATCCCACCTAAAGGATGTGGTCAAGACGCACAGGGAACGCTTCATGGACACCGTGTTAAACAATACCGAGGTGCATAATCTGCGAGAGCTGTTATCCTTTGAGCTGGCCAAATACGAGGCGGTGGGTATTGAATCTAGACCCAAAAGCTATTCCTCTTGTATTCCTTCTGGAGTGAAATGAAGTCCTTGTTTTGCAGGCCGTTCAACAGGCGGCGGAGGGCGGCCTGCTAATAGTGGTCGATAAAGACTTTCCGGAGCCCTACGAGCGCTGGAGCATCCTGCAAGCTGTGTTCTTCTCATCGACTGTGTTAACCACCATAGGTGATATATATCAATTATATAATATATATTTTTAATTAATAAATATTTGTTGGTATGACGCAGGCTATGGCAATATTGTGCCAGTGACCACCGGTGGTCGGGTATTTTGCATTTGCTTTGCCCTCATCGGCATCCCGTTCACACTCACGGTGATTGCGGACTGGGGTCGCCTGTTTGCCACCGCCGTTTCCGTCTTTGGCAAACATATGCCCAGTAAGTATTTCATTTTGTAATTTTAAATACCTAAAAACAAAAAACAATAAACTATTAAATAAGTTACATAAAGCTTTACAGTCGCTCTACAACCTTCCTTCCTCTTGAGAGACTTTTAAAGTCTTCCCTCAAAATTTGCACTCCTAAATTTTTTCTTGATTAAAAAATGTAAATTTCACTAAATTAAATTAAATTTCTTTTTTCTTTTACAGCCAAACCAAAATTCACAAATTTTATAGGAAAAACCTGGTTCTATGCCATTCTGGCTGTGGGCTTCCTGGGCGTTTATTTAGCCGCCGGAGCTGGTCTTCTTTTGCTCTGGGAAGATGATTGGACCTTTTTCGATGGCTTTTACTTTTGTTTTATAACAATGACAACCATAGGCTTTGGAGATCTGGTGCCAAGTATGTTGCTGGAAAGCATAGAAATTTCCTAGAAATTATAATAATTATTTATTTTGTATATTTTAACAGAGAAACCCAACTACATGTTGCTCTGCACTTTGTATATTCTCATTGGCCTGGCCCTGACTTCGACCATAATTGAGCTGGTGAGACGACAGTATGCCACCAGTTGGGCCAAGCTTCAGGTGATTATAATATTAATAAATATATCACAAATTTTGTAATTTATTTCATTAACCTTTCATGTGGCTTGCCAGGAACTGTCCGGACCCATGGCGGAGACCCTGCGACGTTTGGGCGAAACAGCGGGCACGGGTCTTGACTATACAGCCCTGCAGAAAGTGTTGACGGTAAAACAATTAATAATTATCAATTAATTGATTAATTAAAACAATAAATATACCCCAGGTGTCCATGCCCAAGTGGAATAGCAACAAGAAGAGCGATCATAGTCCCGATATTGCGGCACTGGAGGCCATCACCAATGCCATACTGAAGGAGGTCAAGGAGGCGCAGAACAACAAGCCCAAGGTCCTGCAGATTGTCATCTACGAGTCCTCCGTCTAGAATACATTATCAAAGGAGTGTCCAGTGAAAGAGAGAGAGAGAGAGAGCTTCCATGGAACAGCTTTGGGTAGAAATAATATCAAACAATAATATCAAAACGTAGTTAGGCTTGAATCAAGTTGAGTTACGCGATCGTCATCCATTGGCTACCACTGCCAGACTTCCCAAAAAAAAAAATTTAGGGCCAGTGTCTGCTTTTATAGCTATTATATAGTCAAATGTCTAGGCAATGATATTGCTCATACGTACTGAGGCCACACCACACACTCACCCACACGCAGAAAGCGGCGCGCGCAAGTAAGGGACTGTAATGCCCATAGTCATAGGCATAATATTATTATTATATATAACGATTTTTTTTTTGAGGATTCCCTACCATAAGTTATTAGTAATATTAATTTAAAACCAAACTCTTGTCCATAATATATGCGTAAATGTCATCTTATAAATAAAACAATAAAAAGACTTAAGCAGAGAAAGAGGGGAGGTGGTCCTATAATCCGACTTTTAATCGCGGAAAGGTATCAGCTGAGCCAAAAAAAATCAGCTTTATCTAATCCTGCTACCTTTGCTGGAAAGCTTAGAAGCTTTGACTAAATTAAACGCTTGATTTTGAAGCTCATTGCGGCGAGTGAATCTCTTTGACGTTGAGATTTTTAGGGGTGCGTATACGACCCGTTGGCTAAGCTATTTACAAAGGCACAGAAACAAAAAACAGGATTTTGGGAACGCTTAAAAAGAACTCAAATTTTAAAACTAAGCTAAAAAATATATCATCAAATTATTAGATATTTTTGAAACCCTTTTTTCTGATTAGTTATCTTATAATTTAATTTCAGAAAATTTCTTTATTTGATCTAGAATAAATATTGGTGTTATACAAAGTAAAATATTATTCAATATTTAACAATGTCGTACTTTAAAGTTTCTTATTTTTTTTTTATTTAATATTAAGCAAGGTAAACAGGAAAATTGCCAGATCAACTCGCCTGGCAATGAGTTAAAAACTTATTATATTTAATTAATTAATTTTGATTCAGTAAATTACCAATCAATCAATCTTTATATATTTAGGTTAGCTTAGGTTAGGAATACCCCAATTTCCCCCAAAATTTCTCTCTGTGTACGCACATAGGCTGCACTGCATTGTTGGCTATAAAAGTCGTTCGCACTGTCGGCGGTCGCTAGTCTTTTTGCTGGAAAAGAGGCGCGAGGAGTGCGACGCGGTTCCATCATTTGTGTTTTATTCTATATATCTGAATTATTTTATCCACCATCCACTATATATCCACTATAACCACCCGGGTGTACGTGTGTGTGCTTGGACCTGGGCTGATAATACTTAGTAATTCTCGCTGCCCGACTCGCCGAGGGGCTGTCTCCGGTCAGTTGAGCGCTGGACGAGCAGCAAGTAACATCCGGTCCACCGATCCGATCCGATCTGAAACGATCCCGATCCCGATCCCGATCCGACACCGACTTGAACCGAGTGCAGCGCGCATGGATAGCTGATAGATCTCTGATAAGATCCCTCGTGTACTTGGGAGTAGAGTGCGTGATCCGGTCGTTTTTTTTTTTCGTTTCGTTTTTTTTTTGCTGGTGAAGAAGCTGCAAAAAGAGCAGGGAGCGAGAAGGATCAGGATTCGAGGATTCCGATTACCGATTACCGATTACCGATAGCCAAGTGCCATGGAAGTGCTGAAGAAGGACGCCGCCTTGGGCTCGCCCAGCAGTGTCTTTTACTTCCTGCTGCTGCCCACGCTGGTGCTGTGGTACATCTACTGGCGCCTGTCCCGGGCCCATCTCTACAGGCTGGCCGGAAGGCTGCCGGGACCCAGGGGTCTGCCCATTGTGGGACATCTGTTCGATGTGATTGGACCGGCCTCATGTAAACAAGCGTTGAGCCTTTACAATTTTCATTAATTCATTTTTGTAGCAATTATTATTTGAAATTCGATTGTTTTCCAATTATTTGTATATTTTTTGTGTGGCTTAAAACTTTAATTTGCATGAGTTTATATATTGGATAAATCGAAATTTTTACTTCATTATTTTTAGCTTATCAAAATTTATAAAAAAAAACACTTAAGAAAAACATAAATATTTTTCCAAAAAAGTAATTGTAAATTAGATACATTTTATTTCTCACAATAAGATTTGACATATAAATTTATATTTTATTGATTTTTTTGCTTTAATAATTTTTTTCTGAGATAGATATTTTTCAATTTCATTTTGTGATTTGTTTTTCTAAATTTTAATAAATTTAAATTTATATTTTTGATATTAAAACACAAAGAAAATGAATATGTTCCTGGAATATGCTTGAACTTCTGAATCAAAAAGCTTTTGTAAATATTTTTAAATATTCTGCCAATTTTTTGAAACTATTGAAAACTAAAATCAAAAGTATATTCTATAACAATTAACAATTTCCTGTACAAAATTTGACTTTCAACAGTTTATGCTCATTTTCTTAATCAATTTTTGAATTACTTTTTTTTATGTACTTGAAAGTTAAATAATTATGTATGTGCTTATGGGTTCAGCATTTAAATTATAACTATTCATTCACATTAAAGTAATTATTTGAAATTGGCATTTATAAATAATATCTCAACCTCTTGTTCAGCCGTTTTCAAGACAGTCATCCGTAAGAGCGCTCCCTTTGAGCATATAGCCAAAATGTGGATTGGTCCCAAGCTGGTGGTCTTCATCTATGATCCTCGGGATGTGGAGCTGCTGCTGAGCAGCCACGTCTACATTGACAAGGCCTCCGAGTACAAATTCTTCAAGCCCTGGCTTGGCGACGGCCTCCTAATCAGCACAGGTGAGGTACATACATGTGTACATAGATACATACATCGTACATATACGTACATACATAGCAATATCATATCATTATTAATGGTAAGGGGGGAGGGGAAGGTATGGAGCTTAAGTACCACTTGCCACTAATGCAATTTGCGGAATCATAAATTAATGAAGCTGTACTGTAGCCTGACAGTTGGCAATGTCGCTATAAATAAAAACAGCGTCGCAGAAAAGTCACCGAAAAAAAAATTCTATAGTTGATGTTTTTCTTAAAAAAATTGAACATTTTAGAATTGTGTAAAAATATAATTTAATATCTTATCTTATGAGTTCCTTTTTTCTTATTAACTTTAATTGTTTGAGTTGAAATTTTGCAAAACACTTTCATATAAACTGAATTATAAACTCTTTATTTTCAATTATATTTTTATTAATTAGATCGGTTCTATAGCTATTTTTTAATATAACTTTGGAAATCACAACATAATTTTTGATTACCAAAAAATATATTCAATATTTGAATACTTTAATGTTGATACTTTTTTGCATTTGCAGATATTTATAATTAATTACAGTTTATATTAATTTACCATTCAAATCATAATGTTCTTTTTCTTTTAATATATTAAAAGTCAAGAAAGTTGTGTTTTAATTTGAATTTTTATTTCATTTCGAATTTAGATTTTATTGTAAGCCAAATAATTGTCTTGAAATTTTTTGTAAGTGCACATTAAATGATTTGTATATATCATAAAAAGTTTAATTAAAGACAAGTGCTCTCTTAGGTTTATTTTTACAGCTTTTTGCAAAGCTGTAAATAGCGTTGGGATCTATTCTTTGTCATCACAATGCGATATTATATTTATTTATTTATATTTATATTTATTTATTTCAATTGCAGGCCAAAAGTGGCGATCGCATCGCAAACTGATCGCACCCACATTCCATCTGAACGTCTTGAAGAGCTTCATCGAGCTCTTCAACGAGAACTCGAAAAATGTGGTGCGGAAGCTGCGTGCGGAGGATGGTCGCACGTTTGATTGCCATGATTACATGAGCGAGGCAACCGTGGAGATTCTATTGGGTAAGTGAGTAGAGCAGTGCCACTACGAGCACGGATTCCGATTCAGATACAGATTCAGATTCAGATGTGGATTACACAAAAGTACAGTCAACTCACACGCACTCAGCGGCGGCGATTCCACTCGATTTTTTCTGTTTCTCTTTTTTTTTTTTTGTTTTGTGGACACACGACAAACACGATTCCCATCCTCATTTCGGATGCGTGTGTGTCCAAATCCAAATCACCCAATGTCCGCAGTTCCATGCTATATTACTTCATATAATATATATATATGCTATATGGGATATACATACTATATGTTCTGTACAGTACAATTGAGTGCAGACCCATTTCCCTATATACTGACAAATCAAAAATTTTGCTGCTTTTGTTGTGCCCCCCACAATGGGCACAAAAGAGAGATATCTGTTGTGTACATGGGTTGGATCTGCATATATATATATATATGTATATATCTGACGCCGGCCCCCAGATCTAACCGAATTATGAGCCAAAACTGCTGCAAACTGGTTGGATTTCACCCTCAAATGCGATCATGTGGCTTTATTTAAGAAAAAAATAAGGCCATCAACCAAGTTATTACTCCTTTTGTAAGAATATTATAAAAATTTATAGAAAGAGAAGCCTGATTACAATGATTCTTGCACATTCTTTACCAAAATCTCTTCTTAAGATCCCATTTTAACGAAGAGATAAAGCTGCTGTCAAGTAACAGCAAGAAAAACATAATTACAATGATTCTTTCATACATTTTATCTGGATTTTTATCCAAGATCTCATTTTAACAAACAGATATAACATCTTTTTAATAAATAAGAGGAGGATATTAATAATTTATTTAAATTTTAAAAGCTTCCTAGGAATTCCCAATATCCTGTTAAGCATCCTATAAATAGAAAAATTAAATTATTAATTTATTATTTCCTTCGGTTATGTTTGGAATATTTACCAGGGGCATTAGGATATCAGCAGGGTAATATCCTTCTCCTAAAACTTTTGAAGTTGCAAGCCTTAATCCTGGCATGTTTTTTGATATAGAAACATATTAAAGAACTTACTAAAAATATATAGAAATAATAAAATATAAAATAATAACAAATACCCCATAAAAGAAAGAACTATTCCCAACGAATTTTGATCAATTTAAAAGGAGATAAATATTTATAAGTTTTTCAAGTCCAGCCATAATTTGCTGAAAAACTGCTGAAGGCACCTCAAACTCTGTACAATCCCATTGGGTGGTCGGCAATGTCATAAAATCACTCTAAATTCAAATTTAAATACTCGTAAACCTCATTCGCTTAAAGTCAGTCACGTTTTCGAGGCCAGGGAATTAAGAGAAAAAAAATAAAAAACAAATTAAATAAACAAAAAGTGAAACCACCGCCGCCAAATTGGAAGGCGGCCAATGTTAATGACATTGCAGTGGCAGTTGCAATATTGCAATTAGGCAGTTAGTCAATTGGTCAGTTTGGGGATTGATTTCTAGGCTATTGCATAATACCGATCCCAGACCCAAGCGGCCCTCCCCCAATTGAAATGCAGCCAAGATTACAGAGAGAAAACTCAACTGGATGGGACCGAGCAACGAGCTGGGGTTTCGAGCTGCAATTAAAGGCACGTCGCATTGCCATTAAGCATTTAATCAGGAAAATTTGAATGCAACCATGCAAGCTGCGCCGCGGACTCAGGTTGTCCAGCCAAGTTGTCCACAAGCCACCATCACGATCACAACGATGATGGGATATGGGAATGGCCTGGCCTGCCCTGGGCTGGGGCCGTGTGACGCAAATGAAGCAATTAGCAATTAAGACCAGAACTAAACTGAAATGAAAATGAGCGCAGAATTGGGTTTTATGAAAAAAAAAAAAAAACAAAAAGAAAACAGGCATCATGCAATGAAAAATTACCACATTTTCAATTCGAGTTGAAGGCAGGAAGAAGACATCGAGAATATCTGGAAAATGGTTTCAATTGCCGGCTGATTTCCTGCTAGTCTGAAAAAGAAAAATTATTAACTAGAGCTTTTAGCATCAAGCAGTGTTTAATTCTTTTAAAATCAAATGTTATTTTGCTGAATCGAAACATATTTCTTAGAAAATCTGTCAGCTTTCACATTGACACCTTTAAAAACTGCAAATTTTCTTAGCAAGGACTTTATCTGTCCAAATAATAACTGAAAGAAATTTAATTTAAAAACTATATAAATCAGTTTCCATAAGAAATTATCTATTTATTTTGATATCTAATGAGGTATAGATAATTTTGAACATAATAACTGAGGATAAGTACTTTATAAACGTTTAAGTGATAAATAAAGAATAATAAATATAAAACAATATATTTTTAAGCTTTTGTCCATACATTTTAAATCAAAACAATTCTTTCCTTTTATGTAGTAAAAAGGAAACTAAAATTCGTATAAAAAATAAAGATCAAAGCGAATGTATAACTCTTTTGCAAGCAGCTGCAACTCACACATTTTCCATATATATTTTTTTATCATTCTAATTTTTGTTTATTTTATGCCCCAGTTACTGTGTGTGCAGCTCCTTGTGGAAACCCCAACAGAGTGTTGTATCCAAATTCCTGGCTCGCCTTTTTCCCACAGCTCAAAAAGGCGACATTGTGCCGCAATCCGTATGCTCGTTTATGCTGTCATCCATAGATCTATTTATGCATTGTATCTACAATTAGACAGGAGCGGGAATCGGGGGCTCTGTTGTCTGTTTGTTAAGTTCAATTGGCGCTTGGGTCAGGCGAGTGCATTCCACTTCCCTCCATTTGTGGCCAGGGGGCCCATCATCTTTGAGCGGATTCTGATCCCGGTTTTTGCAGTGATTTAGATTATTTTTAAAATAAAAAAAAAAAACATTTCTTTAAGCTTTCAATTTTCGGGGTAATTTTCCGTTTTCCCGTTTTCCCGTTTTCCAGAGACGGCGATGGGTGTGTCAAAGAAAACGCAGGACAAATCCGGTTTTGAGTACGCGATGGCTGTGATGCGAATGTGCGATATCCTTCATGCCCGCCATCGCAGCTTTTTTCTGCGCAACGAGTTCGTCTTCACCCTGACCCGGTACTACAAGGAGCAGGGACGATTGCTCAACATCATCCACGGACTGACCACCAAGGTGATACGCAGCAAGAAGGCGGCCTTTGAGCAGGGCACTCGGGGCTCGTTGGCCCAGTGTGAGCTGAAGGCGGCCGCTTTGGAAAGGGAACGCGAAGAGCAGGAGCAGGCGGTGAGTGCACAGAGTCCCGCCAGCGAGGCAACTACTAGCACAAGCACAGGCTCAGGCTCAGGCTCAGGCTCAGGCTCAGGCTCAGCCACAGGCACAAGCTCAGGCACGCCGGTGGCAGGACTCTCCTATGGCCAGTCAGCTGGACTCAAGGACGATCTGGATGTGGAGGATAACGATATTGGGGAAAAGAAGCGTCTGGCTTTTCTGGATCTAATGCTGGAGAGCGCCCAAAATGGTGCCCTCATCACGGACACGGAGATCAAAGAGCAGGTGGACACCATTATGTTCGAGGGACACGACACCACCGCCGCCGGCTCCTCGTTTTTCCTCTCGCTGATGGGCATACACCAGGGCATACAGGATCGGGTGCTCGCCGAGCTGGATACGATTTTTGGGGACTCACAGCGACCGGCCACGTTTCAGGTGGGTTTTTTGTTTTTCCTAAAAAGTTAATGTTTTTAGATATTTCGATTCGTATTAATTCTTAATAATAATGTGCAGGACACCCTGGAGATGAAATACCTGGAACGGTGTCTGATGGAGACGCTGCGCATGTATCCGCCCGTCCCGTTGATTGCGCGCGAACTGCAGGAGGACCTTAAGCTGAATTCGGGCAACTACGTGATCCCCAGGGGCGCCACGGTGACGGTGGCCACCGTCCTGCTGCATCGCAATCCCAAGGTCTATGCTAATCCCAATGTCTTTGACCCGGACAACTTTCTGCCGGAGCGGCAGGCCAACCGCCACTACTACGCCTTTGTGCCCTTCTCCGCAGGACCACGCAGCTGTGTGGGTAAGTTCCGCGATCCTCCTCAAGCCTTGGAAACTTACCATAATGAGAAATCTTAATTGAAATCATAAAATTATGTTTAATGTCCTGCAAATAGGGCGCAAATATGCGATGCTCAAGCTGAAGATACTTCTGTCGACCATTTTGCGGAACTACCGTGTCTACTCGGATCTGAGCGAATCGGACTTCAAGCTGCAGGCGGACATTATCCTGAAGCGGGAGGAGGGCTTCCGCATTCGGCTTCAGCCGAGGACCAGATGAACCAGGACACAGCACACCCTACACAATAAGCAACACAGAACGGACACTTATCCATATACATATATCTCTCTACTTGTTGGCAAGTGATAGTCACCGGTTTATACAGTAAATATTAATTATAATAAATAATAAATGTGCTCCCACACTCGATTTATTGAATAGTAATAATAATTATGCTTTTTTTCGCATTTAACACGAAAAATAACAACAGCAAATTATCGTTCTTCAACTTCCCTTAACCGCTGTGTTTTTTTTTTTTTTTTTTTTTCTTTGTTTCTTATTTAATAAAATAACAATTTTGTGTAATGATTTTGACAATAAATCTATGGTGTAATTACATAATTACAAAAACCCGATCGAACCAACTGAAGGAGGTGAGTACGGATGAAGAACTATGAAAATGCTGAAAAGGACCTCTGTTAACGCACTGTTAACAATCCTTTTCAACCGAATAGAAAATATATATATTTCGATTTAAGGTCTGGCATATATTTTTTTGTCGTTTTAATGTATTCAAACATAAACTTTGATTCGCAAAGGTATACATTATTTTACATTTTATAATTGTTAAAAATTCATTAATAAAATTTGGAAAACTAGAGCTAGATTTGCACAATCACAATAATGATAAATAAATATGTTATCATATCTAAAAAGTAACATTAGCATTGCATTAAATTTTGAAAGAATTAACTTTTACTCTAAAAAAAAAGATTTGAAAAGTTTCTGTGAGCTTTCAAGCATTCAAACATTTTCCAGCACTGGCTCTGCATCAAGGGTGGTCACTCTAAACAGCTGGCCAGGCCAGCGCTATTTTTTTAACATTCAGCGAAAGTGACACGACAACAGATTCAAAAGCCAATTGGAAAGGGAAAGCGATTGTATTCCATTGTTCTATTGTTGTTGCGCACAAGAAAAGGGAAGGAAATTGCCTTCAGGATGTCCAACGCAATCGACGAACTGCAGGCCATCATTGCGGAGCTCAAAAGCGAGCTGGAGGAGCAAAAGACGAGCAGCCGTCAGGCGGCTGCTGCTCACCGCGATCGCATCGAACGGATGTCCGCAGAGGTGGTGGACTCCAATCCCTACAGCCGCCTGATGGCTCTCCAGCGGATGAACATAGTCAAGGAGTACGAGAGGATCCGTGACAAGACGGTGGCCATTGTGGGAG
Source organism: Drosophila anomelani (assembly GCA_035045905.1). Taxonomy (NCBI): domain Eukaryota; kingdom Metazoa; phylum Arthropoda; class Insecta; order Diptera; family Drosophilidae; genus Drosophila; species Drosophila anomelani. The sequence goes on from JAWNOO010000097.1 coordinate 147,272, forward strand.
TAGGCGGCGTAGGCAGTGTCACCGCCGACATGCTGACGCGGTAGGAGGGAAGAGCGAGTCCTTTGTGAAGCTGTTTGTTTACTTTACTTTACTTTCCTGCAGTTGCGGCATCGGCAAACTGATACTCTTCGACTACGACAAAGTGGAGCTGGCCAACATGAATCGTCTGTTCTTCACGCCCGACCAGGCCGGCCTCTCCAAGGTGGAGGCCGCCGCCCGCACCTTGGGCTTCATCAATCCGGACGTGCGCATCGAGACGCACAACTATAACATCACCACGGTGGATAACTTTGATCGCTTCCTCGCCACAATCATGGAGTGTGGCACGGTGGCGGGCCAACCGGTGGACTTGGTGCTCAGCTGCGTGGACAACTTCGAGGCGCGCATGGCCATCAATGCGGCGTGCAACGAACGGAATCTGAACTGGTTCGAGTCGGGAGTTTCGGAGAATGCCGTTTCCGGCCACATCCAGTTCATCCGTCCCGGAGACACGGCCTGCTTCGCCTGCGCCCCGCCCCTGGTCGTCGCCGAGAACATCGATGAGAAGACGCTAAAGCGGGAGGGCGTGTGTGCCGCCTCCCTGCCGACCACCATGGGCATTACGGCCGGCTTTCTCGTCCAGAATGCCCTCAAGTACCTGCTCAACTTCGGCGAGGTCTCCGACTATCTGGGCTACAATGCCCTCAACGACTTCTTTCCCAAGATGACGCTCAAACCGAATCCGCAGTGCGACGATCGCAATTGTTTGCTCAGGCAAAAGGAGTTCCAGGCGCGTCCCAAGCCCGTCCAAGTCAAAGAGGAGGTGGTCAGTGATGAGCCCCTGCATGCCACCAACGAATGGGGTATCGAGCTGGTGGCAGAGGATGCGCCGCCCAGCAGTAATCCCGAACCAGCCCCAGCCATGGAAGTGGGTCAGGGCCTGAAGCTGGCCTACGAGGCCCCCGAAAAGTCCAGTGACGATGCAGCGGCGGCCGCACCTGTGACGGCGGCAGATGAAACCAGCCTGGAGGATCTGATGGCTCAGATGAAGTCGATGTGAATGGAATTCCAATAGATTTATAGACTCTAAATGCCCTTTTTTTTTGTTTATGCTAATGAAAATTTTGTGTAATTGTGCATTTAAGTTGCAAATACATAGATTTTGCTAAAACTGATGCAAAGAATATTTATATAGCGATTTTTACAATTAAAAATAATATAAAAAGAAGTTGAGATTAAATAGGAAGATTTCGTTAGGGAGAAATTAATAAATAAATAAAGTCTTAAATGGTAAAAACACCTGCAAATATTATTTATCTGTATATAATTTTTATTAATACAAATAAATACATTTAAGGCATTTATGCATAGAATTTATAATTTAAATACATAAAATATATATTTTTTCTTGTTATTTATATTCAATATTCATAGATTTATTTAACAAGACAGGATATATCATTTATATCCTATGCATTTTCTAGATAAAATTAAAATTTTTCAACATTAAATATTTTATATTTACATAATAATAATTAAATTATTTTTTAAAAAATAATTTAAAATTCCCTTTACGCTGAAAAAGTGTTGGTAAATATTGGTTTGTCAACCCTCTGGTCTGGTTGTATGGTATTTTAAAGTATAGCAGCTGCGGCCACACTGATTGTCGCGTTGTCACAAAAGAAAAAGGAAGAAACTCGAGAAAAATTTGTGTTTTCCTTGGCCTAAGCACCTCACTGGAACCCCGAGTCCCAGCCAGCCAAACCCCAAAAGAGCACACTGAACATGTCCAAGAAGGAGGAAAAGTCACAGCCCGGCGAGGAGGTAAGAACTGTTCCCTGGAACAGGCAGGCAGGCAGAAAAATGCAGACTTTTTTGCCGGCTTGGAAATGAATTGGTGGCTTAAGAGACCACGTCACTGCAGGCAAATAATACTTGCTCTCTCTCCGACCAACAATACAGCTCGTGAAGGTGAACAAGTGGGATGGCTCCGCCGTGAAGCATGCCCTCGACGATGCGGTGAAGACCTGCCTTCTGGGCGATCGGCCGCAGTTGAAGGAGCAATTTGGCTTGGTCAACACTCGGCTGGCCCTGTGCGCCTTGGCGGTGGGCGTGGCGATTATGGCCCACGCCTGGGACTTCACCCATCCATTCCCGGAATCGCGACCCGTCCTCCTGTTCAGCGTCCTGGCCTACTTCGCCCTCATGGGCGTGCTGACGCTGCATTCCAGCTTCCGCGAGAAGGGCACCTTTGCGGTCGCCGTGCAAAAGGATAAGGAGCGTGAGCGCCTCTGGGAGGCTAGCTCCGATATGCGCAAGTACGACGACAAATACCTGCTCACCCTGAGCGTGCGGGACTCGCGCAATGGCAGCAAGCGACGCGAGCAGACCAGCAGCAAATCCTGCGCCGCCTACATCGACCAGAATGGCATCGTGCTGGACACCCAGGTGGCCAACGAGGTGAATCGCCTGTACAACTCCTTGGCTGCCGAAAAGAAGGACAAGTAGCTAGTGCTAACGGCGGAGGACGTCTGAACGGCGCGAACCCCATTATCTATTTTTTTTTCTCTTTGAATAAAACCAAAATTCTACTTTAATTTATCTTATTTCCACCATTAAATTGTAAACTCTCCTCGGATATGTCTTTGATTCGAGTCCGATTGCTTCTATAAAGCTGTCGAACATATTGAGATGAAGGTGCCCCCGCCTGGTGATGCCTATCAAATGTGTGAACCAGACAAAAATCAGGGCGGCTTGGAGAAGTTGAGCACTGGAGAAAAGCGAAAGCAGCAGCAGAGAGGCGGAAAAAGAATAGATGAGGAAAGGAGCTTCAGCAGCGATGCAGTAGTGGCTTCCTGGGGTTTTTAAGAAGCTTCCTGGAGATTGGATTAGCATTAGGATGCGGGAGATAGTTACCCTGCAGATTGGCGGCGCAGGCAATGCCATTGGCGATGCTGTAAGTGAGGAATATTTGAGTGTTGTTTCATACGCTTTTCTTGAAGGGAGCCAGCGGCTGTCGCGTCTCTCCTACTATTTACTATCTTTCCATTGCTCAAATTATTGATATGATTATTATCCTAAAATTCCGATCTGTTCAGTTCTGGCACGTCATCTCCCACGAGCACGGCGTGGACTATGCCTCCGGGCGGTTCGGCGGCACCAGTCCCCTCCAACTGGAGCGCATCAATGTGTTCTTTAATGCCACGGCCAGCAAGAGATTCTATGCTCGCACCATCATTATCGACACGGAGGCCAGCACCATTCAGCGCCTGAACGCAAGCAGCCAGCTCTACAGGCCGGAGAATTTTGTGGCCGGATCGGAGAGTGCCGGTAATAACTTTGCCCGCGGCTATCACACGGACGGTGCCGAAATCCTTGAGCAGGTTTTGGACAATACACGACGCGAGGTGGAGTCTGTGGACTCCTTGCAGGGCTTTCAGCTGCTCCACTCCATTGGCGGTGGCACGGGCTCCGGTCTGACCTCCCTCATAATGGAGGCCCTCGTGCAGCAGTATCCCGATAATTTGCTGTGCAACTACGTCACAATACCGTCACCCAACATGTCCCAGGTGGTGGTGGAACCGTACAACGCCCTGCTGAGCACCCCGGCATTGGTGAATAACTCGCATCTGACCTTCTGCCTGGACAACGAGGCCCTGTTTCAGATCTGCAACCGAAATCTGCAGATTAAGACATCCGGCCACGAGCACATCAACCATATTGTAGCCCTAACCATGTCGGGAATAACGACATGTCTCCGCTTTCCGGGCCAGCTGAATGCTGGCCTGCGCAAGATCTATGTAAATATGGTGCCATTCCCCCGCCTGCACTTCCTTATACCGGGATTCGCGCCGCTGGTCACCTGCAAGCAGCAGCAGTTCAGCAAGGGCACCGTCTCGGAGCTGGTCCAGCAGATCTTCTCCAGCAATAACCTGCTGTGCGCCATTGATTTGCGACGGGGCAAACTCCTGACGGCGGCCGGTATCTTTCGGGGCAGGATGTCGCCGCGTGAGGTCGATCAGCTAATGACCGGGGTGCGGAACAAGAACATTAGCAACTTTGTGGACTGGATACCGAACAACATCAAGACAGCCATTTGCGATATACCGCCGCGAGGCCTGAAAATGTCCGCCACCTTTATAGGCAACACCACGGCGATACAGTCGCTCTTCCAGCGTCTGCTGGACGCCTCCATTGCGATGTTGCGGCGAAAGGCTCATCTTCACTGGTACACCGGTGAGGGCATGGAGGAGCAGGAGTTTATGGACGCCCAGCAAGAGCTGCAGGCCATCATCGATGACTATCGCTGCAGCGCCGAGGGCGATGAATGTGGTGGTGGTGGATTGGCCAGTGGCAGCAATTCGGGTGATAAGGACGATGATAACAGCAGCGAATTGGCTGGTGAATGTCCCCAATGCACCTACTGTGCGGAGTAGCCCCCCCCCCCCCCCCATCTCCATATTAACCTTGGCATAGACCCCAAAGGCCTTCAGGCTTTGAAGTTGGCGCTTTCTGCTTTTGAAATAAAAAAAAACCTAGGGACATAACCGAAGCCGTTGCCCAAATTCCGAAGTGGTCTCCATTGTTGTTTCGCGTTTTGGATTCATATATAGTTTCGCCAGCTATTAGGAGGAAAATTCACAAATTGTTTAGAATATATTTTGAGTAGAGGATTTTTTTTTTTAATAAAGGAAAAAACAAAATAATTGTGCTCTTTTATGGATATTAAAATTAAAAGTTTTTCTTTATTAATTTATGTGAAATATTAATGGTTTTCTGTATTTATTAAAATCATATAAGATAAATCAATGTATAATTTAATAACGATTTATTTTTACCACAAAGATAACCTAAAAAATTATATTACCCTTTCGCAAGGCTTCATTTTTTCTAGCTTAATAAATAAATCTCTTGATTTTTCGATAGTAATGTGCCAAGTTAATTAAATAACCAAAAATTATTGACTGTATTCCGTCGTCTAATTTTAAATAATCACATTTTTTGCGGGATATTTGCGTTCGATTGCTCGGCATCCCATTTTCTATTTTCAGAACCAACGGACGGGCCAGCAGGCATTTTTTCCGTAGGTCAAAAGCCGGATCTGCTAAACTTGAACTGATGCCAAGAGGAGTTTTTCAGCAAACGGTGCAGGAGCAGGGCGAAAGAATAATTATACATTGAGAGATTCAGAGACGGAGACTGCATTATTAATAGACGGATGCTAAAGGTTTTTGCACTTGGTTTATTTCTGTTGCTCCGCATTCCTGAGATGCCGTCGTAGTGACAAAAATATAGCCACGAAATCCACACGCACATGTGCAAACATAATGCATATCCCCCATACCATCCACACAAAGAGAAAATAATATAGCAGATCGATTAAATTTCTGTATAATATTTAATTTAGAAATAATAATAAATTACTAGGATCTGAAGATGTTTAAAACTTTCTGCTTTTCTTTCACTTCCTGTGAGCTATATAGCTTCTATTTACTTTTCCAATACAATTTTGTCAGTCATTCGTTCTAACAAGATGAAAAATATATTAAAGAAGCTGCCGCTTAGTCTCTTTTTTGATCAGTGCATGCAAGTGGAGCACTCACACCTACATAACCATGAGAAAGCGGCGGAACAGCATAGAAGGTAGCGGTAGAGGGGGCCTGAAAAGCCAGGGAACTGCAATCATAAATTTAAATATAAATTAAGAATTCAATAGACACTCGAGATGCCAAGTATTTGTGGGCAGGGCCACGCCCACCGCACCTCGAAAAGGAAAGGCGAAGACTCGAGCTACAGAAATAACAGAAATCACACAGTTTTGAGGCATTTTTTGAATCTGTCGGTCGGTGTGGCCATGCGTCAATGGGAAAAAGCCAAGGAATCGATAATCGTGTTTATTTTTCATTTCAAATTCGGATTCTATTTAAATACCTAATATACGACCTAATTAATCATTAAAACGTTTAGCATACAATAAAATTTATGTGCATTTTTGTGTTTGTGTGTTTTGGCGTACCGATATACCTTTAATAACTAATTCTGAGAATATGTAAGTGTTAGCCCACGGGGGGAACTGAAAGCCCCATTAAATGATGGCATTTTCTTTAGATTATGTATGCTATAATGCTGGTTTTTAAGTTTTTCCTACCAATTTTAAAAAAAATGGAATTAACAGTAACATTTTTTTGCTTATGGAATCTTTAACAGCAATCGATGACTTTGTCGATAAACACTCCTAGTGATGCGAAAACATCGAAGCATCGAACATCGATATCAACAAAAACATCGGTAGAAAACACATCGATGTTTCCAGCATCACTATTTACAACAAAAAAAAATTTTCGACGGAGGCGGTTGTGTCGCGGAAAAACGTAATAATTTGAGCTCTCAAAAACCTTAACGAGCGGTGTGCCGCGGGAATGCATCTTCTGTCGCGTTGAACTCAGAAATCCACTCGAGATTTCGTCGCTTTAGCCCTTTCAACGAATAAGACTTAAAGGACTCCCGCGCTCCACCGAAAGCCAACCAACGGTTCGTGCGAGAGTCTTTTGTACCGTTCTTTGCCTGTGCCTTTTGGCCCCCTTTGACTTGGACTGGGACGAGTGCGCTGTGCCGTGCCGTGCATACCACAAAGTTTTTCGCATTGGGCTCCGTTCGCTCAGCTTCTGGCCGCTGCTTCTTGGTTTTTTGGAGTTTGTTTTCGTTAAAAGAACGGTACAGCAGGAATAACAAAAGCAAGCAACACAGCATAAGCATCACATACATACAGAAGCGGGATTTTTTTGTATTTTCGACCATGTGTATATGTGTGTGTGTATGGTAGTTGCATAGTTTTGTTTTTTTTTTTGTGCTGGAATTTTGAGAGCGAGAGAGGGACAGGGAGAGAGCGCGCGCGCAACGTCGTTGTACAAATTGAATAAATCTCGTGTGTTTACCTCTCCAACCAACCTTTCTATTTTTTTTGTTATTGTGCAGTTGAGAATATCAAGCAAAAGGAGCTGAAAATACATACATATATAACCAGCAAACGAAATTGTATTAAGCAAATTTGAAAACGAAAGACAGATCTCCGAAAGATCTGCCCTGTTGCAGCTGCTGCCCACACACACTAGCACACATCATACACACAGACATCCGCACACAAAATGTTCATCGAAAAGGGAATTTTTCCCATTGGGGACGGACTTTTGGACGTGGACGCCGATCGATTGAAGGGATTACTGGTATCGCACGATATAAACGAGATCTATGAGGTGGAGCAGACGCCGTTTGCCAGGTGAGTTTCTTCTACTTCCACCTTATTCTGCAGTCGCAGCAGTATCTTCTGGTTTGCCAAAAAATAAAAAACAAGAAGAGGACAAAAAAAAAAACAAGTTTATCGCATCTCCCAAAGCAGCTGCCAAAAAAAAGCGAAAACCGAAACAAAAGCTTCGAAATGTTAAAGAAAGTCAGTCAGCAGCCGAGTTGGTTTTTATTTTTCTGAAAAACTTCTGCGTCTCAAAACTTGTTTTATTTGTCTTTTTTCTTCTTTCTCATGTCGCCTGTCAAGTGAGTGTGTGTGTGTGTGTGTGTGCGCGCGAGCTTCTACTCAACACACATACACCAACACGAGCCGCGCGGCTGCAGACAGAGAGAAAAGAGAGTTTTTGTGCGGTCAACAAGGCACAGTGGGTTTGAAAAACGTAGCAGCAATAGAAGAAAAATATATGTATAAAAAAAAACATAACATAAATAATCCGAAATGTTGCTTTTTGCCTTTATATTCCTGTTTTTCAGAATGGAATTTAAATTTAAACTTGTTTTGTATCTTTTATCTTGTATCTCTACCTTCCTGTCTTATATCGTCAAAGGTCTGACGAATGCAAAAAACATGTTGATTCTTTGGACGGTATATAATTGCACAATTTGATATTGGATTTTATGCCTAAATTACTTCGATGAAGCTGTTTCTGTGTGTGTTTACAGGCTGATATTTCAGGACTCTTCCACTGTGCCTCTTCCTGCTCTTTCTTCCTTCCTTCCTTCGCTGCCTGGCTGCCTGCCTCACGCTCCCTATCGTTTTTCCCTTTACCCACTCTTCTTTTGCCCAAAGAGCAGCTGTTACCGCTGGCTGATAAACTGACCTTCTGTGCGCTGTCTCCTTCTAACCCGCTCTCTGGCGTCTCCGTCTATATTTCGCCGTAATTTCCTTTTGCATTCGCCCTCCTTCTACCATTTACTCTCAGTCGTTAGTTCGCTCATTCTCTCCTCCTTTGGCTACCTTTATTTTTTGAGAAAGATTTGCATTTTTAGATACATTTGCATTTTCTGTTCGGATTTCATTATAATTTCTTTTGCATTTCTACCTCTTTAGTTTTCTTTTAGTTTTCTCTCAATTCTCCATTCTTTAGACTCCACCAGACCCCATTTAACGCCCCTCGCGAAGGTCGTTTGTGTTGAATCCTCTACTGTTTCTTCATACTCCCCTACCCACGGACCCTATCTATCATTATTCCCCGTTCTTTGTCACCTCCACCTAATGATAACTTATCAACGACGAAAAGCAAACAACAAAATTAATGCCTAAAAAAAAATCCCAATCAACTTTTGAGTTTCGTAAGCAACTGCACGAAATTCAGTACTGATAGTGTGTCTCTCGGGATTGTCGTTCTTATCGGGGAACAGTTTCCCCCTGACCGATGGAAACCCAATATATAATGTTGGCTAACACAATTAAATCAGTGACAGAAAGAGCACGCCCAATGATATCCTGTTTTATTTAACATTAAATTATTATTTGTATCTCACAATAAAATCTTTTAATTAATCACATTCTGAAATCTTAACATGCATACACATTTATGTATTTCGTTTGTGTAAACCTTGTCGCTTGTATCTTTTCTTCACTAATATTTGATATATTGTAACTACCCTGGAATTCCTTAAAATATCCCTTATTTAGCAGAAAAGGTTGCGCCTCCGGGCTCTGGGGTTATTTTACTGGGTTATTTTTTATATTTTCTCATGATTCTCTGGTTCCGCATTCGCACGAGAGCTACTTGTTGCTGCGTTTGCTTTCGTCTCACGTTATTCTCGATTCTGTTTCTTTATTTTATTTTTTAAGGTTTTCTTTGTTTGTAAAATTTTTTATTTTCTTAGGCTTTTCTTTTCTTTATTAATCGTCAAGTTTTTATCTTCAACTTTATGCGGCTTAATCAGTTGGCAAAAAGATAACGTGAAAGGGGGGAAGCACCGACAAGTCAGTTGGGATTTAAGGATTTTCTATTTGCAAAATAACTCACAAGCAAATGACATACCCTTAATGAAATTTTAAAAATATTTAAGCACAATCACACCACATCAAGTTTGCCCATTAAAAGTTGAACCCATAATGGGGGCCGTGGTCAATCAATCAATGAAGGGAGGAGAGGAATGCGAAAATGTTGGGCAATTGGTCAGGAAATATAATAATATATATATATATTTTTTTTATAACGTCTGAGCCGTGCATAATTGAGCTTGGATGGATCCAATCCGTGGTATATGGAAAGATAAAAGAAAAAATATATATAGTTTTTGCTTCTGCTGCTGTTGTTGTTGTAGTACTATGGCCCAATTTTTATGGAGAAACAGAAATACAAATTGACAGCAAGACAAATGAAGTTGTGGACACCGAAGTTTGGAGATTTGTTGTTGGTCTTTTCTTGGTGGCTTCCACCAGACTTCACAAAGCCCACTTGACTTCAACATTGGCATATTGTCCAGTTTTTTCGGAGTTGGCCTTTCAATAGGAAATTAGGACGCATTTTGTGGGTAGCAGCAGCACCAGCAGCCGCAGTAAAGCCGAAACGCTTGCATAATGGAAACTTGATTCGATTTTTTTTGGCAGAATAAAGAGATATGTGTATATAGTTAATTTTTCTGTATATGCGAATATGTGCAAATCAATAATGAATAATAATAATAATTCAATTTAAGCTACTCGCACACGAGGGAAGTAACACCTAAAGAGGTTTCATTCGTAGGGGATTATTTATTATTGTTATTTATTTATTTTTGCAAGTAGTAGATCGTAGATAGGTAGATATATTTAAAATGTTCAGGTAGAATTGTTATCCTATAATATTCAAATATTAGAGAAAATAGAAAAGAATGTTGAGCGAGCGCTGTTAAAGCCAAGATAATTAAAACTACCCCTTTTTTGTATGATTATTTAAGTGTATAGGAATTATTAATTTTTTTATTAAAAGGTTTTTGGATATACTGATAAAGAATACCGGTGTATAACATATATAACCATTGCTGTTCTCTTCTCAATGTATTTGGATTAAATTAAGCTCAAGTTTCCTTTTAAACAAATGAAAATTTAGGTTAAATAGAAACTAAAGTTGTATTTAAATTGACAAGATGCATACAATTTCACTTAATTTATATTCTAAACTCTTATCTACGTACGATTTGAATTTTACTCACAATCGGCTACCACAATTTCAATTTTGACCTAACATAACCTCAATGAATGTGACTGACGTCACGGGTAGCAACCCCAAAAGGTAGACAGAATCCCCCGGGCAAAAACCAGGGAAATGTGGCAGTGAGAAAGGCCTCCCAAACCAGCCGCCCACTCAGAAAAATCTATAAATACATACAAAAAAAAAAAAAAACAGATGATAACAGCTGACTTTTGGGTTCGTTTGGAACTTGGTTTCTATTTCACAGTTGTATGTATGTTTTGTCTGTCTTTATTTCGGCTTCTGTTGCTTGGGCTCAAGCCAATTTGTGCGTGGGCAAGGACAAACACAGTCCTTGGAAAATGCTATATATAAAAGGATATAACAAACATCCCCTTAAGGCGGGCGGACAACCAATATAATTTATTTTTCTGGGCTTTTGTCAAAGTCAAAGTTTTGTGGTAATCTTGGATGCGTTCCACCCATGAGGGAGGCGGTTATATAGGGGTGTAGGAGTTTGATGCTAAGGATGTGGGCTTATCACACATCTTGTATCCTCTCTTGTGTTTGCTCTGAAGGACCCTTGCGACAAAAGTCGACAGGACTTGAGTTTATCCCTTTTGTTTTTACAGCCGATATCGATTTTGTCACCATGTGCGGGCGAAATGATCTGAAAAAATATAGATAAAATGGTGTAAGGGTGAGTTTTTAATAATGTTTACATAGGGAAATATTTTTAACTTAAAAATAAAAGTGGTTTAATGGAAAATGGTTGAAACCCTTTAAAAATGATGTGTTTATTCAATATTTTTTATTTCTTGGGAAAGCATATAAACAAAATCAGCAACAATTAATGAATTTTCACCCATTTGTTTATTTAATGAAGCAAAAACGCAATAAAATGAATCTTTAACTGCCACCACCAAATTTTTAACCCACTGAAGGCGTTGCCCTCTCTCTCTCTCTCTCTCTCTCTCGCTTTCTCAGCTTGGGTGTTGCTGTTTTGTTTGCAAATTAATTTTTCAAATATACATTTTGGCTAATTAAGCAGAAACCCAGTTGGATACACCCACGACGCTGCTAATAATTTATTGCCTCGTATTGATACAGTTTTGATTATCTCTTTTATGGGCTGGAAATAAAGAAGCGCCCCGAACTGTCGATGATGAGTTCATTTTAATTGAATATTTCAATATGTGCTGACTGTGTTTTGAGTGCTTAAAGCCAGCGGAGTGTCATGACATGTCAGTCAGAGCGGGTCGGGATGGGGATGGCGGGCGGGTTGTTATGGTTGGGTTACCAGGAATGCGACCTTGGCATGTCTACATATCTGAAAGTGATGAAAATTCCTTCTGTTGGCTGGAAAATGTCAGCGGGACATGAAAATCAACCCATTGGGTGAGGTTAATAATGGTTATGGAAAGCAAAACTAAACAGTTCTTAACGAAATCCGCCCAAATCCGTCTTATTTTCTATTTATTAAATTATGGTATACATTTTTTACAAAAATACATAAAGCTACCCGCTTCAGGGAGAAAAAATATAAACAAAATCCAACAATCACAACTTTTGCCTTCAAGCAGCAGAAAAACTGTTTTCTTCAGATAATTAACGCGTTGACAACAAATAAAAAAAATAAATAAAAACAAAGACAACAACAACAACAACAACAACAGTAGAAGACAATAAAAAAGCCAAGCAAGAAGATGCGACGAGTAAGGAAAGAGCCGGAGATAGCTGCGTCAAGAGAAAGAGACAGCAACTTGAAGAAAGTGCAATCAACACATTTTCTTTTGTTGCTTTTATTATTGTTTTATCATTAACTGCAGCAGCAAAAACAACAACAATAACAGCAGCAAGAGCAACACATAAAGCTTATCAAGCGAAATGCGACAAAATTATATTTTGTAAACATTTCCTTGTCGCTGTTGTTGACGAGACGGTAGTTTTAATGAAAGAATGGATGCTTAAATGCAACAAGAAACAGAAAATCGTATATTTTAAATCAAAATCAAATAAAAATTGATGACTAAACATAAAATTAGAAGAAATGTTCATGTTCGTATATAAAATAACCCCCACCTAAAGGGGAAAAAAAAGGAAAAACAATACATCGGAAAGCCTGCCTGGACATTGACATTAAATAAATGGAAGTCTAGATTGCAACCCTTGAAAAAGTGGAAAGCCACCCACACCCCCCAAACACACACACACACTATATATATTTGTTTTTCGGATATTTTTGACTGATCTTAGGGCACTGTAAACAATTTAATACGAAAATAAGAAGCATATTTATTTTTAATGAGATAATTAATCGTCTCATTGCATGTAAATTAGCTAATTATTTTATTAATTATAATTAAAAAATAAAAAAAATAATTATAAAAAAAATTAATAAATAATATTTTGAATTATTTTCCATCATATTTTAAATATCAATAATGGTTTTTAATTATTTCGTACAAATTAGACAATTGGCTTATAATTTTGGTATATATGTTAATTTTTCTCAGTGTGCCTTCGTCTCGTTCCTCCACTAGCTGCTGCATTGAACTTTAATTGCTCCCATAAACCCCACCCCCGCTGCCCATTGTCGTTCTTCTTCCCTTTTGTTGATAAAGCTGCAGCTGCATTTAATGAGGTTTTTGGCTGTCATTTCGACGGACGGACCAGGAGGGTAAAGGAAGCCAGAGCCATTGAGGTTTCAATGTAGGGGGTGGCAGGCAGGGTCATTGACAGGGTGACAACTAAATGTAAACTATGGCCAAATGTCACGACAATATGCCGAAAGGTAAACATAAAGGGCGAACATTGTGAGACAAATGTCTAACATACTCAATCCGAAGGATGATATTCTTAATACCCATAATAGTGCATTAACCCAAGCCTCTATCTTCGCCTCTATATAATCAATCGACCTGAAAAATAAATATAAATATTTGAAACTTTATTCAAGAAATATGAAAATGGAAATGAATTCCAATTTATTTTTCGCTCCTGTCAGTTGCCCAGGAAAAACTCCTCACGATATTTGACAGCTATAGAGTTCCTGTCTTGACAAATGTCAAGGACGTTTCGAAAAACTTTATTTTCCTAATGTTGAAATTTGCCAAACGATTTATTTTTGGTTTACTGCCTGCCTGCCTAACTTTTTTTCTGTATTTTCTTTTGTTATTATTGTGTGTTGGCTTTTGTTATTGAGCAATTTTTTAGGCAATTTTTTTTTGCCCTGTCTGGCATTTTAATTTCGATTTCCATTTCCGCTTGACGAGCGGCTGGCTATGGCCTTTAACCTTTTGCTTATGATTCTCTTTTTTTTTTGTACCAAACGTTTGTGTGCTGTTTAACTACTTTTTTGTGGTTTGCTGACTCCAGTCAAGGCCGAAACCAAGCGAATGAGTTTGAAATCAATGTGCAATGGCATTGAAATGGGGGCATGAAGCACCCACCACCAAACACCACCACCCCCCACCAAAACCCTTTGAGCGGAAGTTCTAGCCAATGTGGAAATTATTTATATTTCATTTGCCTATATTAAAGTAGTAGAAAACGATGTTAAAGATCCTCCGCGTGATTACTATATTTTTTTTTCGTAGTATTTATACGACTCGGTGGAATTTTATCTTGGCAGCCAGACAGACACACGCACACATACCTTGAACCCCCCTGCTATCTGTCTACCCTATATATTCCCTTGCAGCGCCACTTGCTGCCCCTGCCCCCCTTTACCATCGCGCCTTCCTCTGCATAAGATATGATAAACAAAAAATGCGACCCGCAAATATGAGACAATTTTTACTATCTTTTTTTTTCACTGATTATTGTCCGCTGAGAGGGAGAGAGAAGCGATAAGCATGAGATATATGTTTAAATAATCATATTTACTTGTGAATCGCCTTGGCTTAAAAAAAAAAAAGGTTCAAACTGCTTAGGAAGAATGATAAATTCTTTTAAATTCAACGTTTTAACTAATAAAAAATGGAAAGATATATTGAAAAAATAACAAATTTGTCTTATTATGCAATTAATTAATTTTAATGGTTCATTTTTATTATTCTTAAATGAGATAAATTCCCAAAATAATGTCTTATATAATAAATTAAATTATATCCTACTCTATATTCTACTAGTAACTCGTAAACGCATTTTCTTTTTTATGTGTCGCCCAATTCCTGTCCTCAAATTTCATACCTATTTTCCTCGCAATTGAGTCGCAATTTACACGTATAAAGCTCATGCCCCTCCGCATATTCCTCATATTTCGAAGCCTCCCCCCAACACACAAACAATTTCTAATTCTTAAGCTCAATGACGCAGTTCATAAAGGAAAGACAAGAAAATTTGTTCTTTATTTTTCTTTTTTTTTCTCGCAAAAAGGCCAAGCCGCCCGTGGCCTGTGTTGACATTGACATGGCCATGGGGGCCCCAAACAAAAGGAGTCATTTTTTGGTATTATTTTTTTGCTTTTTATATAAATTTTTCTGTAGGGGGTGTCAATCCAAGGAGGAAAAAGAAGTAGGAATAAATGTTGGCACTGGTTTGGTTTGATAAGTTTAAAAGAGAAGGGAACTTCGGGGGCTTTTTGTATGGCAATTAGAAAATGTGACTCAGTTCCTGGGTACTTTAAAAAGGGAAAATAAAAATATTATCAATTATGCAAAATAATAAATGAATGTTACACATGAGAGTGCGATGTTGCTGTCTTCAATTAAAGTTACATTTAAAATAATTATGGCTTGATTTTATATAAGTTCGAAGTATATTTAATTCATTTATTAATTTAAAAATAAAAATAATAATGAAAAATATACAAAAATATATGCGGAATACAATTTCGAGCACTCTCTTCTTTCCCCCCCCCCCCCCCCCCCCCCCCCCCCGAAAACCTTTGTTATTATCTTTGGCCATTTTTTATCGCCAAAGCGATAAGCACACTAATTGCCCTGACCATCGATTAGATATCGGGGCTGGGTACAGTTTTCCTTGCCATTGGGAATGCGAAATGTATTTAAAAACATTTACATTTAGGCCTTAGTTTTCCGACTTTTCGCTGTGGCCCTTATTCTGGTTCCTCTTTCAATGGCTTGGCCGAATGCCATTTTGGCATTGCACTTGTCGTCGGGCTTAATATATTTTCTTACTCATTCGAATGAGTTTTTCGTTGTACATACATATATTTATATGCAATGAATTCAGCGGAAATGTTCGGCGTCCACGCTCAATGCGTCATCGTTGCATTCTGTTTGCTTTAATTAAAAGCCCGCCTCATTGTCACCTTTGTGCCTGGCCAATTTTGGAATTGAACTCTATATCTCTACCCCCCTATTTATATTTCATTTCGTTTCGTTTTGTCCGGCTCATTAATTTCAGTGCCAGTTGATTGATCGATTAATCGCTTGATTAGTTTTGTAGTTTTTCCTCGATCTCAGGCCCAATGTCAACTTGGAAATTCATTATCGCCGCTATACACTGACACAACCACCAGACACCAGGAGACAGTGTCTCCTATCTCGCGGGCTTTCTTATCACTGCTGCTGCTGCTGCTGCTGGTGTTGAATGCCTGGATGCAAATAGAGATATCGCTATTAAGTCCCCTCCAAAGTACAATCCTCCCCGCATCGCCCTCCTCCCGCCCCCCGCACTGTATGGAAATTTGTTTTCTCATGCACAACACAAGTTTGTTACATTGTTGGGTGGCGCGTCGCGGCGGTTGAATAACATCACACGAAACGCCTTGCATCATCTGCTGTCCGTCCGTACGTCCAGTCAACGAACTGAACTCGTTCTGGTGTAAAATTGCAACCAAATTGAAAAAATTGATCATCTTATAGGGATTATTATTGTTAGAAAATGTTATTTTCTTAAGAAAGTTTGTGTCCTATTAGCCTAAATATATTATTTCATTTTATTTCTTTTTTTTTTTTTTTTTTTTTACGTTTTCAGCTATCCTGAATCAAAAAAATTCGATCGGTTTCGCTTTGTTCTATTTCGTTTTATTTATTTCGTATGCAAAGTACAAGCAGTAATAAGTTACTTTCTTTTTCTTTATATTCTAAGAGAAAGAGCTGTTAATTAATTTATTATTAAGCAAAAATGAATTCAACGAAATAATGACTAACTAAAAAAATGCTGTCAAAATGTGTTGACAAAATTTCCACACTTCATGCTCCTAAACGAAAATAGATATATAAATAATCCGGCCAAAGCGAATTTACCGTTTCATCAGAAGCAGCTAGCAGCAATAAAGCCAAAGCTCTGCTGGCTGGCAAACAAAATTGTCTAATTCCCGAAGCAATCAGCAAACTGCTTTTGGACAATTGGCAACACGGCGTATGTGCAACAAACCCCGGCGATGAAAACATTTTACGTGATTTGCATGCACAAAAATCAAGCCAAAAAAGGTTCAAAGTCCATGCGTAGTTTGTTTAGTTTGCTGTTCGTTAAAAAATACAAAAATAATATTTGTATGTAAATAAAATATATTTTCTTGGTATATTCTTAATTATAATTATTAATTTAATCTCATATTAATTTTTTTTTCGGACTATGCAGTAATTTTTCAGAGACGGCACAATTTTCTTAACCTATTTGGGACAACGTTCTTACAAATTCCTATTTGTTATGTTCATTTTATTTGTTTAAAAAATTGAATTTTTTAACATTTAAAATTAAAACAAAAAATTGCCAAAAATCCACACAAAAAAAAACGTGACATGGTTTTGGGAACTTAAAAATTGGTGTTGTCGTTGCATTGTCTCATGTTGAAGGCTTTAACCCATGTTGACCCTCTAGCCATCTCGCTCCCTTTGCCGTAATTGCCTCCCCTTCTTTCACTCACCTTTTGTCTTGTGTTGCCACACAAAAAAAAATTAAAAAAAAAAAAAAAATGGCACCAATATTTGTGGTTTCGTTTTTTGTGCGCCGTTTTGTGTTTTGAGTTTTTTTTTTATACCGCTTCGGGGGCTTGACAAATTTGAAATTTTAATTTTTTGCCGGTTTCTTTTAATGCTCAATTTTTTGTTGGGGGTTTTTTTTTTATTGCAAATTGTTGCTGCAATTGCTGCACATGTGAGCAAGTACTTTAGGCTTTAGCTTAGTAATAGTATTAATTTTTATTTGAAACAAGGGGGTTTATTTTATTTAAATTTTTATAATATATATAACTAAAATATTAAAATGTTCTAATACTTATTGTTACCTTATCAAATTGAATTCATTTTTTAATAATTTATTTCTTGGTTATATCTTTATAAAAATATTAAAATTAAACCTGAATTTTTTACTTATGATTATTTATTAAATTTATTAAAAATTATTTTAAAAATATAAAATCCCACACATTGGCTACATAATTTTTAAAGATTATTACATTTAAAATAGTAGACATTTCATCTATCTCCGATTCATATAAATTTACTGATAGTATTAGCTTTACGGATTTCGATTGCCTAGAAAAAAATATATTTATTTTGTTTCCGTTGAAATAGACTTTATTACATTCATTGATAATTCACACACTCGTGGGTTCACATATTTAACCTCTTATATAATCATAGAGATAAAGGGAAAAACAAAAAACATTTCCACATGTGTGGAAAAATATTTTTTCTTTTTTGTTTTCCTATTATTAGTTTGTTATTTTGTTTTTGTGCTAGTAGAATTTTTAGATTTGCTTGACAAAACAGCTGTATAAAATTAATCGGGAATTATTTCGCAATTGTTACGTAGTTTTTCTAGTTGAATTCTCTATTCTCCGTTGCAGTAATTGTTTTAATTGTTATTCAAGAAATGCGCCGATCTCGGATCGCCGCCGCCCGGTTTCCCTCATCAAGTAGTCTCTTTTAATTCTCGATGAAATTTGCCCACCAACAGCGACAATTAATGGCTTATGGCTTATTTTGCAATTTGTTATAATTGAGTGAGTGCAATATGCAATTGGATTGCAAGGCACAACACAGCCTGCGATAGAGCAAGGGGAGGTTGGGGTGTACAGAAGTGTTTTCCAAGGCGTCGTCATTTCCTATGAGAAGCTACAACAAAAAAAAAAAATATTATTCAGAGAATTGAAATTATTAAAAAAAGGTTATACCTTAAAAATTAAATACTCAACAAATCGAAATCCAGTTAAATTAATAATAAAATAAGTTGAAGTTCTTTAAGTAGTATATCTCAAGCTTAAAGAAGTTGGGTTAAAAGGATTTAATCTTGTGTAAAATGTATAATTTATTATTATTTATCATTTATTATATTATTATTAAATGTTATTATTATAATTGTATTAACATTTTATTATTATCCTTTAATTATTATTATTTTTTATTTGTATTATTTATAGATTATTTTATTAATGATTATGAAATATTATTGCATAATCTTTTAATCTAATCTGATCTAATTAGATGGAGTTTAGTCTTTAAAGTTTTAGTGAGTGTTTGTATTTTATTTCTACCCTTCCTAAAAAAAGTATATCTAGTTTTATACTATCTGAAAAACAGTTATGAAAATTACCAGGGGGAAACAGTTTCTTACACCTTTATGGGTCAACCTCTGACTTCAATTAGAATACTCGGGTACAAAGCTACAGTTACAGTAAATGGTTCTACCTAATTTCAGAAGGTTAACTTAGCCCAAATTTTGTGTTACGCATAGAACCAGCAGAGCCAGACAAGTGATGAAAGACCCAAAAAAAAGTATTCTCAACGTACATATGTATGTACATACACCACCGGCTTTGGCACCGGCAAGTTCCGCACTATAAACGCCGAGGCATGTCAAGTATACAAATTGCAGAGACACCCAGAGACTAGAGACTAGAGAAAACTGACAGAGAATAGAGTCAAGAACGGATTCCGAAGGAGGAGAGAAGAGGAGAGGAGAGGTTGATCTCTCCAACCGCACCCGCAAGTAAAGAAGACAAAGCAGGCAAAAAAAAAAGCATAAGAAGATCCGAGGAATGCAGGAAAAGGCAAATCAAATCAAATGGACAAACCGAAGGAATGCGGCTCTAAAGATCATTCTGGGAAAGAGGGGGCAGGGGGGAGGGGGTACATAGATGCTGTCAAGGTCGTTGGTGTTTGCCTTGAAAACAACAACAACAGCAAAACACAGACACTGAGATGCAGCGAATGGAACTGACAAGAAAACTGGTCAGTTTGCGAAAAGATGCGCCCAAGCAAAGCGCCAGAAGTGGAAGACGAAGATTCAGATGGAAGATACAACTTCTCTAGCCGTCTCTCTTTTTGTTTTTTTGCAAAAAAAAAAACCATTGTTCTCAAAATAAGAAATATGTATAAAAACAGTATAAAAAACAGAGAATACCAAAAAGTACTTGACTAATTAGCAATACCGCCGAAAATGCTTATGATGAGCGGGAAGGAGTTGTTGTCTTTCTGTGTGATGTGAAGTTGATGGATCCCCCGAATCAGTACCCAAACAAGTCTGACAAATGGCATTGTCTTCATCATCCTCTCTGCCTTCTGTCAGCTTCTTTGCTCTTTACATAATTTGCACGCTTCAGAGATTTGCGAGCTGAAAGGGTTTTTGAACCTCTCCCTAAATATCAGAAAGAAAACGGCAAATAAACGGTCCATTAACACACCAGTTCAATGGACGGAACTGACAAGGGGGCCGAGGGGGGAAAGGAAGAACAAGGCCAAGTCGGGGTCTTAAGTTAGCTCATATATTCATTCCTTCCTGTATATTTATACATATATGTATATAATAAATCAATGATTTATACTAACGAATACTTTAAACAATAACAACAATTAAAGTGTTAATAAACCCTCTGGAGTTTGCTTCCTTTTCTTATTTAATTATTGAGTTTCATTGATAATTTTCCAAGCTTGGAACTCTTGAACTTTTTTTCTGACCTAAGATATATATCTTTCCATATCCTCCAATGTCGTCGGCTTTATTTTGTTTTGCTTTTGGGATTTAACAACATCATAACCAACCACATGGAGAGAATTGTATTTATAGATATAGCTCCGCGGCACTTATAACTTTTGGGGAGTGGCTGTTGTCCATTTTTACGGAACCAATGTATGAAGCGATTATTATTTTTTTGTTTTTATTCAGCAATATATATAATTATCTCACTATCCCATGTTATATACATATATGGGATGGGGTATCTCTTCTTATTTGAATAGTATTGTTATTCTTTTATGTTTTTTTGTGGATTCAACAATTAACTTCTTCTCTTTGTTTATTTGCAGGTAAGAGATGACAACTATGATGATGTACTTCAATTAATGGAAGCCAAAATAAATATAGAAAGGGTAAAAAAGTATGCAAAGAATGCAGATTGAAGACAAAGGAGTTGTTGTAAATATAATAATAATATTATTTATTACCTTTACTTGAAAGTTAAACCTAATCTAATGATCAGCGTTCTGATATTCTATTACCTCTATCTCGCTCCCTCTCCCACTTAGGCTGGAACTGCGGTTTCAAACTAGGGCGATTCAACATGTAGTATTCTTTTATTATTTCTTTCACATTTCACGTTGAAAACTTCAAACTTTGAAGGGCCTTGCATAATTTGTACCTCCTTCTTTTGCGATCGTAGTATCTACAACCTGTAAGCCAACTGCTCCGTGGAAATGCTGGCGAGTAAAAGAAGAAAAAAAAATAGGGGGAAAAGATAGGCAAAGCAGGAAAAGATGATGAACAAGTTCTCGCAGAGGCACGGTGCAAGTTTATGTACAGGGAAAGCCAAGTTCCAAGTCAGAAGCGCAAAGTCGGAGAGTCAGTGGGAAGTCAAAGCACTTTAAAGCACTTTGAACTCCAATAGTACACGGTTCATACATACTCGCATACATATGTTTGTAGTAAGTCTTATATGGCGTTCTGTTATCTGTGTGTCTGTGTCTATCTGTTTGTGTACTTACAAAAAAAAAGAAAGAAAGAAGTCCAAAAGAGACCCAGTTTGTTAATGAAAAGAAAGAATTCTACAAATAAATAAATACATTCAAAGTACAAAACTATGAAAACGGTAAAGAAATCTTTATTTCTTTCTTTTTGAGAGGAATTTTCATGAAAGTTGTGGCTTACAAATAATTTATGAGTATTTTTTCAAGTTCTTATTGATTTGTATTTAATAAATTTAATATAATTTGAGGATCTTTATAATAATATTTTATAATAAGTACAAGTGGGGGGGTTTCCAAAATAATTTTTGCAGTAGTATTTCAAATTAATCTTGATTTTATTTATGTTTTTTAAGTTATAGATTCTATTTTATAATTATTATAATATTAACCTCTAAAATTAATCTTTCGCTTTTGCCTCGATTTTGTTTGTTGAAATTGTAAAGAAACTCAACGGAAATTGATCGAAGAGAAAGACTCAGATGATGATTATAATGATGACTATAATGATGATGATGACGATGATAGTTAGTGGCTCAAATCAATCGATCAGTATAGGGCATCGAATGTAATTTCTTTAACCTTAACATTGCCGATCGCCGATCGATGGGAACGTTGATTAATTCTCAGTCAGTCCATTGACTTTTCTGTTCAGTCATGCAGAACCCCCCAAAAAAATACAGGAAAATAAATAAATAAAGACTGCGGCTCGTCTCGAAGCTCCCCCCTCTCCTCTTCAATTGTTAAGCACCTCTAATTGCAAAAAAAAAAAAAAATAATACTAAAAAACCCAACAACAGAAATGAAACTGTTTTGTAGATGAAGAAGCGAGGGAGCAATTTTTCGTACTTTATTTTTTTTCCAAGCTTTTTTAGTTGAAACGCGTGAGACATTTGTCAAAAGATGTGCGTACTTTAGTGGGTTAAGGGGGAAGGGGGCGGCGGCAGAGTTAAATTTCTCACAAAAGTTCAATGTCAAGATTTTCGTTCACTTTTTTGAACAGTTTATTGAACCTTTTACCCCTAAGCAACGAGCACTTACAACAAAAGTAAATAACAACAAGCAGCTTAACAGAAACGTGATCAGTTTTTAATGATGATGATGCCTTACATTGAATACTTGATTGATTTATTATTATATTTTTAAGTAATATTAATTTGTTTAATTAGAACAAATATTCTAGGTATTTAAATATATTTCTATTTAAGAACATAAATAAAGCTAGTTAAGAGCTCGGGAATTTGCACAAGATTTGGTATTAAACGGAATTTTAGGAAAACCTTTGTTCTGCGCTTTGTTTGAGAACGTAATTAAACAGAACTATGAACGAGTTTTTATTTTTGTTTTTATTCATTTGTCAAAAAGCAGCCGAAAAAGAGCAAACAGATACACACTGAGATCTAGAAACAGACACAGATACGAAAAAATAGAGATGCAGATAGAAGAGATACACACACACACATATATGACAAAGATACTTTTTTCCAACTTCAATTTGTCGCGGCTTTTTGCCGTTAGTCATGCTCATACATATATATATATATCTATATATACATATATGCATGTGTAAATATCTATATAAAGCTCGGCGATCAGCAACCAAATATTTCAACTTGAGATACAAAAACTTCTTGGAAAACATTGACAGATAGAGATACACACACACACATTTGGAAATGCCAACTCGGCAATACTCTTAAATGTATCTTTTTGTGTATGTTTCGAGCTAGTTTCAGGTTTTTACTCTGTTGTATTCCATCTGAGCGAGATATATACCTATTACTGAGATACTGAGAGGAGGACTGCTGTTTTGTGCGGCTTGGAAACGACCTTTGCAGGCATTTTGTTATTGTGGCCACACTTAATTTTTTTGTTGCCATGTCCAAAAGTGGGCGGCAAAGAGACAAAACCGTAGCGAACTTGGCCAAAACCAGATCAAATTCAGATTCAGATCGGATCGGATCGAAACGGATTGGATTGGTTTGCAGACTAGGCCAAACGTAATTCACAACTAACTATATTATTATTAGTTGGAAATTTATTGAGCAAAAGCAGTTACGAGATCAATATTTGGCTTATAATAAAATTATTAAATTATTTTATTGGCCATAGCTTTGACTTTGATTATTTTAATTTAGTTGGAGTACTAATAATTCCGATGCTTTTTAAAGGATTTTTTAAATATTTTCCCATTATAAAATTATATTTAAATCCTAAATTTATCTATCTATCTATAAAACTATCTATCTGGCTGCCTTGTTTTTGCATCCGGTTGCAGCTCTTGTGATTATGATCATCGCGCGATCATTATCATCGCCATGGTCATACTCATCCAAAACTGTCACATTAACTTTGATGAGGTGGTGCAAGATCGGCGAAGAGCGAAGCCGAAAGTAATCATCGCTTGGAAAAGTGCAGGCGAAAACAGAAAGAAGAAATTTTATTTATTTTTTCTCTTTGTCGCTGCTGTTTTTTTTTTTTTTTTTTAACCTAACATAACTTTCACCTGATGCCGGCGACGACCCAGCGGCAAAATGCGATGGCAAAACTCGCGCGCGCAGCATTAGAAGTCGTCAACATCATTGCAATTATGATTACGATCGTCTCTCCATGATCATGATTATGTTCATGTTCATGATCGTGATGGAGTTGTGCTGCGAAAAAATTAACACACACACATATAGTGTCACCGCATAAAGCCACCGAATTGTGGCAAGTAAATGGAACTGTGTTGGAAAGTTTTCGATAGGTCGTCTATATGTGGAACGGTAATTCAATATTCGCCTTGATATGCGAGACCAAGTGAAGGTTTTCCCAACCCCTTTCCCTCTCGCAGCGTGGCAATGAACTTTGGCGATATATTATATTGATATTATAGGGATATGTTTTGAAAAAAATATTAGGAACAGATTCACAAAATTATAATTAATAATAATAATATTATAAAATTGAATTTACGTTGGCAAATCTTTGAAATAGAGAAATTATTAAGTTATCTGTATCTCGAAATTCATATAAAATATTAGCAAAACCTGAGTTATTCTTCTTCCTGTTCCGAAGGATTAAAATCCTTTCGAAGAAAACCTCTTGACAAGGGCAATCTTCGCATACTTATCTCAATGATCAAGTTAGGCGACCTGCTTTTGCTTAAAAACAAAAAAAAAACTTTACCATCTGCGTTATCTTTTGCCACGAACTGTAGACTGAAGACTAGAAGGCTTGAAGACCGGCACATAAACCTACCATTACCGCCATTAAAGCCCCAACAATAACAGAAGGCTCTTAAAGAGAATTGTTAAAAAAAAGAGGCAACAACAAAAAACAAAACAAAAATAAAAAACAAACAACGAAGCAAAGTTCGTTTGTAGCTTTGATGATGATTTCGCATATGCAAACAAATGGCAAGTAACACTGCCCTCATCTTTTTTTTGTAACCACAAAATGACCTTAGCACAACAAAAACAACAACAATACTAGCCGGAGAAGAGAGAGAAAGAAGTACATATAGAATGAAGAATTCAAATGAATAAAAGTTAATAAAAAAGAATTAGAATGAAGAATTCAAATGTAGAATGAAGAATTAGAATGAATAATGAAAAATTAAAGTGTAGAATGAAGTTGGTAAAATTACGACTTGTTAATAATTTAGCTATAAGATTCCCATGAGAAATCAGAATACATTAATACCATTTTTTATAAGTCGCTTATTTGCAATAATTTTCTACGAATTTTTCTAAATTTTTTTATACCTATTCCAATCTACATTTATATTTTTTTTTTGGCCAGATAGCTATACAACTTGTTTGTCTGGATCGATGATGATTGATACTAATTAAAAATATACATCTTTTAGGGTTAAACCTTTACAAGAAATTATAACACCGTCTCCCTGAAATATTTTCTATATTTTGTTTTTATTCTTTTTGGGTCTTTTTCAGGGTATTTAAAGCAGACTTTTGACTAAAAAACTTTGTTTAAATGTTTTTTTTTTCCTGACTTTATTTCTTAACTTCTTTGTGTTGTCTTCCTCCCTCCCCCGTCTCTGCCCGCTCTCTTCTGGTAAACAAAACACCGTTAATTGACATAGAATTTTTGGGTTTATGCCGCGCTGACGTGAATACACAAACTTGTCGAAATAATTTCCATAAAGTCACGTCGTCATGTATGTGTGTATACAATACACACATCATTTCTCTTTAGTTTAAAACAAAAGCAGTCTGCCCATCGCAGTTCAATAGCCTCTTGAACTGTCAACCTCTCCGCCACCAAAGTCCTCTCAGCAGTAGCCATTTTTGGGTTCAAATTTTCTTTTTATACGTTTTGTTTTTGTTTTTGCTTTAAACAGGGCTTTGGGGAAAACAAATTCCAAAAAGGAACCAATTTATGTGTGGGAAAACAGAAATATCAGACACAACGCACCAGGGGGCAGATTAAGACTAGGAAATATGATTAAAATTGATCTTGAAATTAATATGAACAATCCAGTCCTAAAACTGTTATTTGTCCCTGCAGAGAGGGTCAAATGTCATGACCCCCTCCTAAAGCATTCATATATATATATATTTGCATAATCCTGATTAGCATCGTCGAAACATTTTCATCAATCTGTCATCATTTCAGGGGATCCAAAGCACCATTTTCAGTGCAGTGCAATCGCAATTGAAATGTTTCGTTAATTGTGACTAATTAGTCATCGGTGTAGCATCGGGTAGCATAGAAAATAATTAAAAGATACGTCTATATAAGAGCAGGAATCTTGAAGAGATTGACGCGAGACCCGAGCGGTTGCCCCAATGAATCAATCATCGGCACAAACAAGTTTACATTGACCTTTGTCTAAAAAAAAACAAAAAACATACAAAATAATAAAACACAATACACATCAGCAGTAACTATAAATCCGAGATAGTTATAAAGATTGAACGTGAGCGGCAGCTGGCTGCCATAATTATTATAATAAGAATACGGCTATAACAATAACTTTTTATTCCTTATGCAAATGAACTTGAAAATTTATTTTTATTGCATCTTGTACTATCTGGCTTTTAGTCATTATGAAACAATTAAAAATAATATTTATATGTTTGTTTTTTATATATATATATATATATTATTTTGTAAGACGAAGCAAGGAAGGAACATGAAAAACAACAAAGAAAAACAATAAGGGGCGTGGGCGGTGGAGCTCTATCTGCTCAAATACTTGCAGATTTCAGCTCCATTACTCACTACACTGAGCGGATCCATTTTGCAAAATAGCAATAACCATCAATTATCGTCTGTCAATTGCGAATCTTGTAATGTGTATCTCAGAGATACAGATACATGGCATTGTCGCCGTCGCCGCCGCCTCGCATTAGATACAATATTGACAGACTTTTTTTTTTATTGCAAAAATGTATTATTTATAATTAATTGATTTTGCATTTTACTTCAGCTGCTGCTGCTGCTGCTTATTATAATGATCCCTGGCCAGTTCCAGGCAATTGCATAATAATCTCAATCCAAGTAAAACACACACAAAAAATACCAATTTTTATTTATATTATTTGGTGCAAACGATGTTTTTTTTTTTGTCTTTTTGTGAAAGGTACCACCGACATTATATACAACACTCAACGGGAGATTGTTGGACACAGATACAGATTCGGATCTGGTTCGACAGGGAGTTCAACAAACCGCTCGGAATTCAAATCTATTGACCCAAAAACCACACACAAAACGTATCTGCAATAAATGGCAATTGAAAAACGGTTCCAAAAAAGCTTGCAAATACAAAAGAAACAAAAAACCAAAACCAAAAGTACCAGGGAAGCAATGCGAAATCATTAAGCAAACAATAAGCAATCAGCGCTGGACGGATGGACGGGGAGGTCCAGGTCCAGGCCAAGGCCAAAATCAGCAGGAAGAGTTAAGATTAAGGTACCCAGGGAAAGAGGGGGCAGGGAGAATGAAAAGACAGAGAGAAAGAAAAGAAACTCAAGTGGGACAAGGCCAAGATAAATGATCAAAAGGAAAATATAAAGATCATTGCTGCTCATAGCTTAGTTCCTGAATATATACTATCAGTATTTACAAGAAAATATTTAATTAATTTTTATAATATTTATAGAAATTTTTTTTTTTTTGCTATTATTTTTATTATTTTCATATTTGTTTTTCTTATTAGATAGTTTGTAATTTCGTTGAAAGTTCATCTTCTTGCTGAGTTAATCTATACGTATCCTTTATTCCTACAACGTTTGCACTCTACTGTAGCTTTCATACTTGTTAATGTATAAATGACATTAATTATTTAAGAATATTTTAAAGCTTCTTATCAAGAAAAATATAATTAATGACAAATTACAAACAATTTTTTAACAAATTATGTCATACATTTTTTGACAATTTAAGAAAATAATCATCCTTACGCAAATTATGATTCACAAATTTGTGATAAAACAAATTTATAAATTCAAAAAACTAACCACAGTTACTCATGCAAGATAATAACCGAATTATAACCCTCACACCACCAGCTCCCCGCCCCCTTTGTATTTCACACATTGCGTATACGCAGCATGTGCTGCCTTCGGCGCTGTAAAAAAAAAAAAACTACAATAACACCCAACAACAAAGACATTTTTTATGGACTACCTTGAACGACCTTGCCGCCGTTTAGGCGCCTGTTGAACAAACTTGGTCAAAATGCATTAACAAAATCGAAACACAGCACGAGAGTCAGGCTTAAAATTTTTGGTAGCGTTTTCATTTTATTTTTGATTTTGGTTCGATCGAGTGCTTCTCTATATATTATTTGAGACGTGAGATCTGACTTTTTTACCTAAAATTTAACTGAAATAGTTACAGAATAATGCTTAGCTATCCAAAAAGTATTATTTTACCATCTAATAATGTGTCTGATCCAAGTGCTACATACATAAAGTATTCATCAGCTTTTTTCCCAGTTTCTTCTCTGAGACATGTTTTGTGTGGGCTGCACTTTGGTCAGCAACTTTTTTGTGGTTACTTGTGACGATGATATGGTGTCATCATTGACACCAGAGCCCCGAAAATCCAGCCGAAAAGAGTCATAAAATACGAAATAAAATAAAATCAAGACGTTGACTACGTTGGAGACGCCCACAGATCTCTGTAGAGGCCTTTGAATCATTTTTTTTTTTTTGTTTCGACCAGGCCTACACACCTGTCCTTGTTGTCATGTCTTGTCTATCAAAAACCGGGGTGGGGAGAAACCTCTGTGACCTCTCTCTCTCTCTGGGCAGACTTTCTTAAATTCCAATTCTCCCAGCCCAGTGTTTGTAGTACGTGTTTCTGCCACTTTAACAAATTCCACAATTTATTCAAATGCGAATTCATCAAAAATTAAAACGAGGAAGCATTTAAAATAAACAGAGGAGAATCTGTCGTTAACGGTACCGCCGCCCAGTGCTATATAGAAGCGAAGAACAAATGCCTTAATTAGGTTAAGAACCAACGAAAAAAAATGAGGAGACCAGACCGACTTTCGCCACAAAACAATGGAGCCACAATTTGTGTGCCAAGCCGTTACAGTAAATAAATACGTAAATATATATTCGGATGTGTTTACATACAATAAAAAAACAGCAGATAACCTTCGGCAAGTCAACCTTGAACTTGATCTTTGGCCAAGCGCTCAGACATTTTATGCAGCCCTATTTTAATCGAAATTGCAGCTGAAGATTTTTGGCACGCAGCTCAAAAAAGAATCGTGACAAACAATTCGGCAACAGAGACAGCAACTAAAAAATAAGACAAAAAATCAATCAGAGGAACTGGAAAACAAAAGCTTGACTCTACTTTGACTGTTTATGGCCCGAACACGACACCCCGATTTCGATTTGGCAATCAAAAGTTGGCGAGCGACATGGGAAAAATTAAAATGGCACCGCAAAGCCTTATTACAAAACGCAAAAACAAAATTTCAGGTAGCCATCCTAAAACTGGTAGAGGCAGGCATGAGTGTTTGAATCAAGCTAATGCTAATGGGACGGGTATATTGTATAAATGCCAAAAACAGTACATATAAGGTTCTGGATATGGTTAGTTCTGAATGCCCAAATCCAATTTAAATATATACAAATAGAGAACAATGGAAGGGGGGCAAGAGAGCTAAAGAGCAGATTTATTTAGACCCAAAAATCAGAGACTATAAACGGTTCTTAGCTAGATTAACTTGGTTGGTGATGATGTCTAGAAAATCTATATGAATAATTATAAGAAAATATTTAAGATAAATACAAGGCTGAGAAAAGCTTTTCCCAAACTAAAATATTTCCATAAAAATTCAACAAAATGAAAACATAATATTTGCACAATGAATAGATTCAGGCCTTTATCTTCTGTGACCATTATCTTCTGTACGAGAAATGTACTTCCTAGCCTCAATCTAAATATGGAGAACGAAGAACCAAATCGCACTTTCTTGAAAGAAATCTTCCAATGCAAAACTAAACCGATACAAACTGAACCGAACCGAGCCACCAAGAGACA
The DNA here is from genome assembly GCA_035045905.1 of Drosophila anomelani. Taxonomy (NCBI): domain Eukaryota; kingdom Metazoa; phylum Arthropoda; class Insecta; order Diptera; family Drosophilidae; genus Drosophila; species Drosophila anomelani. The sequence goes on from JAWNOO010000097.1 coordinate 177,075, forward strand.
CAACACCTAAGCCTGTATTATATGAACGTGTTTTGTCTACTTTTAATTAGCATAATTTACATGCAAATGCTAAATAGAACCATGGAGGCAAGTAGGGGGATTGTGAAATGTGTCGAGTGGTTTCGAAGTTTGATTTGACAGCCGAGAGACGATGGCGCTGCGCTTGGCTATTGACAATATGTGTCTATGGCTATATGGCGAATGGTGATGATGATAATGACGATGACGATGATGACAACGACCATATATCGGGCGTGTTCCAGTGTCAAATTAGAAGCCATTAAAGCGATCGAGGGAGGGGTTTTGCCGAATGCAGGTGGGGAAGTCAGTTGAATGCGGCGGATTGGGGATGTAATAACAATAATAAATGATAAATCATAAGGCCCATACCCAGCTATATGCCAGGGTATTAAATATATGAAATACAGTGTTGTCTCGAGAGAGTCAAGTGTATTAGCTTGGAAATTTATTAGTAAATACTCAAAAATAAAAAAGAAATATGCCAAGCTTTCATTTTTAGATTTTAAGGATTGTTATTAAAGTTAGATTTGATATAGAGTTGAAAGGATATTCCAAAATACATAAATAAAACCTAAATAAAGTCAAGCTTGCATTTTCCGATTTTTAGAATATTTTTTTTTGTGCATTATTTCCTAGTTGAATCCAATATTTGCTCAGATAAGCCCTAAAAAATAATCCAATTCCCTAAGGTAATAAAAATCTAGCCGGAGATACCTAGTTTTTGCCAATTGTTGTATATTGGTTCATCGATACGAGTTTTTACTGTGTCTGTGATGCCTTTTTTGGTAAGCGTTTTTGGCGCGTGAATTCCAGCGCTCACCACCCGCGCCCAGAAAACGCGATCAAAGGCAGCGCGCGATTCCAGAAAAAGATGCCAAATGTAGATAGGAGAGAGCCTCCAAAAGCGCGCTTGATCGTTGCTTTTTTCCGTGTTCACAGCCAAAACGGGCTGGCATTAGTTGCTATTGTTTATTTATTATTATTATTATTTCCATTAAGAAATATATACATTTAGTGGCGCCGCAAAAACAACGCTTAGCAGGCATCTCATAATTTAATGCGGTTTTTTAGTTGCCCAGTTCGTTGGCGACGTCGAACTTCAATTAGCTTTTCAACTTATAAACTTAAACGTTAAATAGTTGCCGCCCCCATTCACTGTGCCCCTCCTCTCCCCTCCCCTAACGTTGGCAAATTAACAACAAATACCAAACACACTGACTGACGGCTAGAAAAGTCCAACAATAGATAGATGCAAACACGTTTAAAGCGAGGCGAGGTCAGGGAAGTAGTCGTAATGGCGGGGTATTGTGTTTAAATAATAATAAATAAATTAAACAAAAATAATATCAATGAATATGTAATTGAGACTATAATTAATGCTATGTGTAGTGTTAATGTCTTTAGTGCATCAAGTTTAATGGAATATCTAAAATACCCCTTTGATTGCGGCCCTGGTGCCGGAGCTAATCTCAACACTGATTTATGCATGCAAAGTTAGAAATAATAATCGCGGAAGTTGCAGTGAGTCAGTAAAACTCAGCACATGTATCGTATATAGAGAAATTCCGAGCAAAAGAAAAAAAAAATAATAAATAAACAAATTGTAGAAAATTGCAAGTAACTTGAATTTATTATAGGGGGACTTCTTATATTTGAAAATAATATATTTTTTTTATTTTTATAAATCGTTCGTTCAGATGAGAGTTCTAGGTTAATTCCCTAGGATTATTATAAACTCCAGCAACTAACTAGTAGAATGCTTAGCAATTTCCAGCTTTAAGCCCAAGGGCATAAATATTTACAGAGAGAGGTTTTAGAGAAATTCGAAGGAAAACTGGCAAATTTTCTACGAATTGAATTTTCTCACGCGGCTTGAAGCAGCTTTAAGGTGGTTTTGTGGGTGGCTCTGGGCGGTGGTTGCCTTGCATTGATAAATGCAATTTGTCTGGGGACAACTTTGACCCAATTATAAATTGGAAATCTGAATAAAAGGAAATTCAGGAGATACGAATGAGGGCAAAGAGCTAAGCGAACCAATTGTTAAATGAATAAATCAATATCAAAATTAAATATAAAATGAAATTTCAATGAAATAAGATATGAAATACAAATGAAATACATACAAATGGTGAAAAGTAGACAACTTGAACAAGCTAATCAACCGGATAATCATCGCCAATGACAATTACTAACCGCTTGAATCAACAGGCGACTAAACCGCTTTTAGAATTTGTTTAAAAGAGATAGTGAATCATTTAACTAATAACTCGTTCTGTGAATCATCTTACCGCAGATGAATTCCCCCAGTCCCGAATGAGCGCAAGTCCATTGGCGGTAAATTACAATTGGTTGTTAGCAAACCAGGCCCAAAGTAATTCATTACCCAAGTTAATGAGCAGCTTGCCCGAAATCCAATTATATATATATGAAAAAAAAAATATATATATATATATTTTTATGCATCTCCAGACCTCTATAATAAAATAGTTTTCGAGGTAAAGAGAGTGCAAGAATGTATAAAGAATTATTAATTATTATTTTTTAAGCTGAAGAAGATTTGATTGTTTGTGTAAGAAGACATATTAATAATGGTTTTACCATTAAACAGTTGCCTAAGCTTGAGTACCAGTTTTTGTATAAATAAACAATAATTAAATGTCACAAAAATAATATAATTCCAGCAGTGTTTACTCATTCTTAATATAAATAATCATATATGGTTTTTATATATCTCAGAAACTCCCAGAGCTTGAGCTACCAAATTTGCTATCAACATTTTTGGAAGTATCATTTATCTATAGTCTTTATGTCAGTCTTAAAAGATTTGATAATTTCCTAAAATCAAAGAACTATCAACAGATCGAAATACTGGGTATCTGCCAAGTCTATCGCATTCGATAGCAATATTCTTACTTGGCTTTCTGCATAGGAGGCGACGTTGAGGCGACGTCTAACCAAGCGAAGCGTTTTGCCGCTTTTTGCGGCCTTTGGTAATTTGCCGCCGACAACTAACACAAACAGAAACAACAATAATATATACAAATAAAGAATACATATACAACAAATAACAAGCGATTATAGTGCAGCCAATATTTATTGTCTTAACAATATATTTATGCAATAATTGCATTGAAGTGGTGCCATTAATTATATTTTTGCCACTCTACCCCCTCGAGGTCCAGCACCCACACAAGCAGCACACTTACACACTCACAGCACGGAAGCTGTTGTGGATGACCTTAAGTGGTTTGCATCTCCACATAGAAATCCGATTACTACACACATTCATTATAAATCTTGAGAGTTCCAATCGGATCTTTATGGGTTCTTTCTCCAAAAAAAATATTATATAAAATTTTGTATACATTTTTGGTTCAATAAAGCTTCTTAGCAACATTTATGGGTGTAGCGCAACATGTTCCTAGCAACATTAGCGTTCATTTGTCAACATGTTCGTCCTGTTTAATTCTAATTTTTTTTTTTTTTTGTTTTTTAATTAAAAACATAAAAAATAAATGGGTTTAGCTTTTGAAGTATAATCAATAAATATGTAAAATTTAGGTTTAAATTTCTTTTTTATTTTATCCAAAAATCTTCCAAAGTCTACAAGAAATAAACAGCTTAATGTCTTAGTTTTGACTACATTTAAAAATCGAATTCTTGATGGAAAATGTATATTCAACCAGCACCGATCTCAATTCCCCATTCACACACTTGGCGGGGGTTTGGCTCCTGCTGTGTGCCCAAGTTTACAGTTTTCAAATTCCCAACTAAAATCGTGCAGTTGTCCATAAATAAATTGTTTTCATTGTCGCGCTTTTTCCAAGACACACTACCACTAGTTTTCTTCCATTCTGCTTTTTTGCGCTGTTTTTTTCTTATTTAAATATAAGCTAAACCTAGATGAAAATAAAAACAAAACTCTTTTGAACATTTGCCGACGCCATAACGAGCGGACATTTGTCGTTTTTTTGTTTTGTTTTTTTTTTGCCGTTGTTACTAAATGCAAATTAAAAGTCTATGCAGCAGCAGCAGCAGTTTTGAAAAAATAATAATAATAAAAAAAGCAAACTACAACTCGAGCAAACAGCAGACACCCCCACAAGTAGAAACCAAATTGATAAAAGGAGAACGCCAATGCTCTTTCTTTGAAGATACGCCGCTGTGGGTCATGGCTTCTATCTCCATCTTATCACTTCACTTGACGACCCCGTTTTTCTCCTCCATTTGTAGCGTTAGGAACTATTTCTTTATACTACATAGTTGCTTAAATGTGGAAATTTTCTCAAGATAATTGCAAGTACATTTAGTTTATAGTATGTATCATAAGCAATATAGATAATCATATAAGGGTTCTTGGAAGTTCTAAGAGAATTTAAAGCAAAACAAACTCTTTTTATTCATTGTTTGTAATTGTTTGTGCTTAAATATTGTTTTATTAATTTTGTAATATATTTTTTTAAGCAGACAATTGTATTTACAATTTGATATATATTTTTTTTACATATTCTTAGATATTGTTTTAATATTATTTTAATAAATATTTAAATTTATTTGTATAGGCAATTTACAATTTCCGTTTATATTGTGATATTGTTTTATTAATATTTAAATATACATATAGTTTAATTTATATATTTTTTAAATTTATTGTTCATTATTTTTTTGTTTTGGGTTATTTTTTCATCGTCTATAAAGATTTCCAAGCGGCATTCGCTTTATTTGTTATCGTCACGCCTCTGACCCCGCGAACCCCGCTGCGCTGCTATTGCGTGTGATTTGAAGAAAACAAAAAAAAAGAAGAAAAGAGGGTTTTCAAAGGGAAATACAACTTGAGACTTGCTGCATTTTAATTTATTCCGCTGTGCCATTTTACGCAAATTGAGGACAACCGGCAGCAACAACTAAAAAGAAATATATTTATATATATTTATTTATATATATGTTTGTATGTACACACGCAATGCGGGCCTCATGGGCTTCATATTTGTTGTTCTTTCGCGTTGCCGTTGATAAGATATTGTCACTAGCTGCGTTTACGTGTACAAGGAGGGAGAGTACTTTGCGGCATAGGAGATCGGAGCAGCCGTTTGGATATATATGTATATATGTATATATCTATAACAATTGAATCTAATGTTTGTGTTCTTTTTTTTTCTCTTTACAGGTAACAAAACGATGTGAAATATATATATACCATATACTATAGCCGAGGAGTTGAGTTGTCCGTGGGTTTGTACCATCTTTTGACAGGAATTTTTTAATTTTTTTTAATTGAATATATTTATTATAATATGTTTAAAAAACCTTAACTGAGCTGTTCCTTAAAATAACCTTTAGTTTAAAATCGATCTATTATTTAAAAGTTCTGTGCAAGTTTAAGGAAAGTTTCAACTGTTTCTGGTCTCTGCCAACTGTCTGACAGTTAATCTGTAAATAGCTGAAAAAAGTTGTAACAGCTTTTGTTTTTTTTTCCCCTCTTTCTGCTCCTATTTTGTTAAGCCAACTCCCAAAACTGTGTTAATTGAATATCGTCGTTGCCATTTGCCAATTTGCCTGCCATTTGCGGTCACGTTTTGGGGTCTAAGACAACGCCTCCCTCCCTTTGGGTGCCACACTACCGAAATAAACCAACTATGTATACACCCACCCACCCAATGCCCATCGCCCCCTTAGCCTAAGTACTGGCAGGCGCCATTACCAACTTCACATTTGCCAGGTTGCGCAAAAATGTGTTTATCACTTTTATTTTTATTTACTTATTTTATTTTTCTTTTATTTGTATTTTTTGTTTTAAAGCTAAATTTTGCTTTTGCATTTGCGTTTTGCTTGGTGTTCGTTTTAGTGGGTCAGCAGCGGCGGCTCATTGAAAAGTTGACTGCCAATTGCAGTTAACCAATTAGCAATACACAGCTTTTTGTGGCCGCCAATACAGAGAGTACACAATAAGGTAAACATATTTAGTATGGCGAAGTCAAGCAAAATGAGTAGATCCCAAGAAGGAACTGGTTTCCTAGCAGACTTTGTGCAGACCACTCTCAAGGAGCTGTAGAAATTTGAAAAGAGAAAAAGGCAAGGTTCTCTCAGGGTCCAGCTATTCATTCTACATTGCAGGCAATCCATGCCACACGTATGATCATCAGGAGAGAATTTTAAAGAGGAGAAAGATATTTGAATAGAGGAAAGGGCAGAGCTGTTTCAGAGTGCAACTCTCGTTTGTTGTTAATTGTGCAAAGCAGCTTCAAGAGAGCGTAAACTTTCAATTCCGTTCTTAGAGGCTATATAAAAAAGTAAAACAAAAAACAATTTTCAACAACGTTTCCACAGTGGCGTAACCACCCTTTAACGCATATTTGTCACAACCGTAATTTACTGTACTTTATGTTGACAAACCGCTTTTCACTTACCCGCAATTTCCGAGCAATGGACAATCATCATTTCTGTCAGCCCAACAAAAAAATAAAATAAGAGAAGAAGACAAGAAAAAGCCAGCAACCCGACGAAAATTAAACCTTTTTGGCCAGAGCGCATTTACGTTCTTGGCCCGAATAAGTTTCTGCCTTTTTTTTTGTCTGTCTGTTGTTGCTTTCTCTCTCCTCCTTGTTTATTATAAAATAATTGACAAGCCACCACCAAGCCACTATAAAAACGAAGATGACAAAGTAGAAGCAAACACCCGTCAAGTAAAAGCAGGGATCGAGGCATTAAAAAAATTAAATAACATTGCGAGAAAACGCGAAAAATTTGCACACAACAGGGAGAAACAAAAAAAAAAAAGAAGATAGAGATGAAGAAAGGGGCCAGAAATGCATTATAAAAGCCGGCTCGAAAAAGAAAGTAGCAGCTGAGCAGAAACCGCAACAAACACACAAAAAATGAAGCAGAGAAAGAGACGGCTGAAACCGCATGCTAAAAAATGGTACAAAAAATAAGCAGACAAAGATATTACTTTCTGTGCTAGCTGAAAGAACTATCTTAGGAGAGTCTGGCAAAAAGATACAAAATAAAAGGAAATAGAAAAGATACAACCAGCTGAAAGTTCATTAAATTGACATCAGAAGAGTGCATTTCCTCATTCTTCAGGTCTTCATCGAGTGAGGGAACCTCTTTAAACCATTTATTTTTGTATAAAACTACTAAATATATAAAGACTCCATAAAAAAATTGGAAAAAGAAGAACTTTATTGTTAAAGTCTTTTATATAGTTATAGTAAGACTCTACACTTTAAATCTTAATGATCCATATTCTTATAACACCTTTTTTGAAGAGTCTTTCTTTTAATTAAAAAAAAAAAGTTTTATTATTTTTATATATTAAAAAAATATATAAATGAAAATATGCAACTTTATCACAAGCTGTTTTCAAATTAATTTTTGGTCCTAATGTAAATTTGTTCTTTAATTTACGTTTGTTTCATTTTTCTTTCCTGAATATTTTTCGCTTGTGTTTATTACTTTTAATTTTTCTCTTAAATTGTTTTTGATTTCGAAAAGATTTGGTCAAGCCAAAAAACTAGTAATAGTTTTTTTTTCTCTTTTTTTTTGTTGGCTAATTTTCAGGGTAATGTAAGGCAACAAGAATTGCATAATACTACTGGAAAAATGGGACACATTGTCATTGTCCGAGCCAAGACGCAAAGCTACTGGCTAAAAACAAAAAGAAAAATCGGTAGGGGAAAAATTACAGTCCGAAGCGTAGAAAACATTTCATGGTTCAATGCCAAAGCAAAAGCGGAATATAAAATAAAACAAAAAGGAAACATTTCGTGTTACAACTTAGACAGGGGCGTCTTTTCTTTTTTTGTTTTGTTTTGTTTAGTTTTATTTTATTTTAGACCCAGTCATCCAAGCTGACGATTAGTTTTAAACGCTTGGCCACCACCAACTAAAGGAAAGGGGGCAGGAAACTGTATTGTCGCCAAGTTGCGATTATTATTATGTCAGTCGGTTGGCAGTGATTCGAGAGTGGGCTTACAGTGTGAGCAAAAGATTGCATTTTTTGCTTTAAAATAAATAAATTAATTCATTAAATCAGGACAAAATTAGTGATTAGATTTAAATGTTGAAAGTATTTTAGTACTAATTATTAACTTAATAATAAAACAATGAAAATAGGTTTCTCTCATTCAACATAATAAAATAAATAAACCCGATTTAGTTCTCTAGTTTCGAAGTATTTTAGTCTACGAACTACCTCAAATTTATAAGAAATTTTCCAGATATTTTCCTAAGTGCATCTATACGACTTGGATGGGGGAATGTTGGCCAGAAAGAAGGGGGCTTGGGGCCGCGCGGTAGTAGTAGTAGTGACAGCTCAGAACTTTGTGGACGCCTGCGGCATTTTCAATTAGCCAAACAGCGGTTTGCGGGCAGGAAAGCGATTGAAAAAAAAAAATTCATAAATAAATAAACAACAAAAGTGAATTTAATTGATTTGCATATTTGTTTACGGAGATTACAAATATCCCAAGGGGTGGGGACCTCACATACCTACCAGCAATCTATATAATCTGCGGCCTATAGTTCGGTTTTTTTTTTTTTAGCCTTAAAAAATCGCCACCGAAACACGTTGGCGTTTATGATAATAATTGTTGTCTGTCGTTCTTGTTTTTGATGCTGGCGCCAGCTTTTCTTTCTTGCATAGACATATAATTTGCCCAGACAATTACCGGATTAGTGGGGAAAAGGCGTGACACAGGGAAGGACAATGGGGGCCACCTTAATTCTTAATTATTATTAAACAAATAAGGAAGTGCTCTCGACTCGGAAATACCCTGGCGATCTCTTTAGATGGCTTTAAAGTTGAAAAGTCCCAAGAATATAAGATATATTTATAATGAAATGAACTTTTTGCAAGACTGCAGGTAACCCTTCAAGGCCGCTGCTACCAAGATATATACATATATACAAGCCAACACACACACAAACTGATGAGGGAAAAGTATAACAATTTCCCCTCATAAATTATGCAACATTATTTCCTAGGTAAAAGGGAAGCTTGAGACTCCAGTTTTTCTCTTTGCTATTTTGCATCTGAGATGGCGAGATGGAAAACTGATGGAACACAACGGGAGTGGGGGGCAGGGAAATGCGGGAGAAGAAGCAAGAAAAATGCGGACACTGCCTGCGAAAGTGGCAAATGGCGTCAAAACCGCAAAGAAGACAATTGCACAAATACCAAGGCAAAAAAAAAAAAAGTGTTGATGTTAGCCAACTTCCATTTTGAGCCGCAACATTCCATTGTCTGTTTTGTAGTGCGCTTTGTTTTCACCTCTCCTTCTCTCTGTCTCTATGTTTTTCTACTTTTCGCCATAAATTTTTCCCTTTGATACAGTTAATATCAAAATTATAAGACACCTACACAAATTTCTAGTTATAATTTAGACAATACCTTGATTTTTTCAACAAACTTTCAATAAAAAGCCTATAAATTTTTTTATATATTTAAAACAATATCATATATTTTATTTTATGAACACTTTGCGTAGCTTTTGCTTCTTTTTATATAGATTTAAAACATATTTATTGCTTTTAAGATTGTCGAGGCTCAAATTTACACAGTTACATACATATATGCAGTTGAATGTATTACAAAATCTAAAAATAACTACCAAAAATGCCTTATTATTGTGCTATGCACTGTATGTTAAAATGCAATCAGCAAGAAACTTTTCCTAGCTTGGTAAAAACAAAAACTACGGCTGCATGTAAAAAATTAAATTTAATTAAAACCAAAAAGGTTTACCTAAAGAATAGCCCTCTCCTTGGGACTTTAACAACTTTCCACTTTCTTCGCTGCATTTCTTTGACATATTAGAAGCTTGCCATACCAAAAATTTAAAGCGAAAAAAAAAGGTTTCTCTAATTTTCATATATTTTTATATTGTAGAAACGAAGCTAAGTTTTTACCCTTGCTAACATCTGTTTCTATGTTTGATTCTGGGTTTTAAAATCATATTCTTGTGTCTATTTAAGACCTATCTTAGAAATAAATATTTGGAATTTTTTTATCCATTTAATTATTCAAATCATTCAAAAATGTCCGCGTGCCGCCATGCCAACGAAAATATTTACCTCGCTCCCCAACCATTCACATTTTGTTTTTGTCGTTGTTGTTGTTTATCAATCGATAATATCAACATAAGACATGGAAGAGCAAACGAAACTCAAATTGAAATTTAATTGAAAAATGGCAGCGAGTAGGAAACGGACTAACTGAGCCGAGGCTGATATAAAAACGCGGCGGCAAGCTAAGAATAAATAAACAATCGTATTTCTCTCTTTCTTCCTCGCTTAATTTGTGCATATGAATGAATGACTGACTGATTGACTGACTGAATGAATGAATGATCGCACGCATGAATGAATGAAACCAAAAGGCCAGCCCAGCCACTGGGGGAAAAGAAGAGGGGGGTGTGTAGGGGAGAGGGTGTAGGAGATCAATGAATTACAATTGCAAGTGTACGTGTGTGTCCGTAATTGAAGTTAAATTTGTTGATCCAAAAACAGTGCTGATCAAATGAAGAGGAGCGTCCCCAAAAGAAAGAAATAATATCATAATTTTATATAACTAAATTCATATTCATATTTTAATCAATAATCAATTAATTGAATACCTCAACAATCCATTGACTGTTCAATCAAATGCTGACATTTGATCCAAAACAACTTCCTGAATTTCTATTTACTACAGTTCCCAACATCCATACATAGTAGTAGCCCTTCCGATATCTACATGAATGAATCGTAGCTGGATTAAACAGGGAAATCAATATAGTCACTGACTATATCAAGTATCAAGTAGTTCCAGTAGTTCATTCATAGTCAATGAATGATTTCTATTAAGCGTAAATAAATTCGAAAAGTATTTAAAACAAAAAAAAAAGCGGAAGTTAATTTTAAAATTTTGAAGATTGTATATCCTATTAGCTTGCAATTGTTTATAAAAATCTAAATTTACCAAGCTTTAGGTTTTTAATGGGTTAAAAAAATTAAACTTGAATTTTTTAAAAATTAAACAAAACAAAATTTTTGTAAATAAATTTTTTTTAATTTAAATAAAATAAATAAAATGGCTTTCAAACCTTTATAAAATATAACAAAGGTTACGCTATTTTCCATTGCAATTAAATAATAATAAATATTATTATTTATTAACCCATTTTAGTGGCCACCATTGTGGAAGTTGCTCCAACTCCCTCGCTCTCTCTCTTTCCCTTTCTAGCGGAAATAGCACACACACACACACGCGCGAGGCAGTTGGGGAAATAGAATCGTTCTGGAAATCTTTACGCATGATTTTACCTCGTTTTGTTTGGTTTGTTGTTTTATTTTCCCCCTTCCTGAAGGGGGAACAACAACAAAATGTATATATAGGATAAAAGAATCATAAAAATGCATTGCCCGCCGCATGTCCGCTCCCTGAAAGTCCCTTCACTCCTCCTCGACCAACTTATGTATCTTCCGCAGCAATTGGCATGTGAATCGTGATGCGATCGCGGGTGTAACACAGGGCGGCGAACGTGCTGGGCATTAATGAAAAGAGTTTTGCCCCTCGATGAACGTAAATGAGTCCAATGCCAAGTCAAGCTTCAGGAGACACATGCATAGGTGATGGGAAGGAATAGTAACCAGGAAAATGTAAGAGTTAAATTAGGTACAAAATTAATTATTGCCAATGCAACCTTGCAACAGAAAATGTTTTTGAAACTATTTTTGTAAATAGATACATTATTGAAATAGTTACAATATCTACAAACTTGATTAAACACTGTGCATAGACAGACAAAGATTTACCAAAGTTTACTGACTCGCGAGTCAGGCTTTTGGGGAGCATCCCTGCATCTTTTAAGAACTATCTTTAAGATTCTTTTGCATGTTTTCATAGATCCACATATTTCCCTACACGTTTTCTCTTCTTTGCTTTATAAGTATTTTGATTTCCATAATTCCCCTCACTCTCTTTCGGGATCTTTCAAGATCTGGCGGAAGGCGAACAACCACCCACCGGGGGGAGGAGAGGAAAGTTGTTGCCTGAAACTGAAAACTGAAATGAAACTTCACTTTTCTTTCACTCGGAGAGAGAGAGAGAAAGAGAAGAGCAACCATTTTTATCCCCCTTACTCTCCCGCTTATCGCCGCCCCTGAGTTATCCGGTTGCAAACCTGTAAAGTAAAAGCTGCAACTGCAACTGCAACAACGTCACATGTTTGACCCATTTTTCCTACCAAAAAAACTAAAAAAGTAAAAACTGATGAAAAAAAGCGAAAAAGTCACACAACATAAATTGCACTGCAAATCAAATGTTCTAAAATTATATTTTAAAAAACTTTTGAAAATAAAGTTTTATATAGTTGCAAAGTTTTTTTCATAAACTGAATTGCTAATCCATAAAATCAAGAATATATTTTCTATATATCAATTTATTTATATTTCACAGTTTTGTACTGCATTCCATGCCAAATCCCTTATCTACATCTCAACGCTTTTTCACACAAATATTTATACAATTCCGGGCATTTATCTTAAATTTTTGATATATTTCATTGATATTTTATATCTTTCTTTTAATATTGATACCTTTAAAGAGCTCGTTATCGGCACTGATTTGTATTTCCCCCCATCATTTAAATCTCTATATCTTCTGCTCGTTTTCCCGAACGACATTTCCCCCTCAATATTCCCATACATTTGCATGGCAGCGGCGGCGGCGGCGAGTTTTTATTTATTTCTGGTCAACTCTTTCTTTCACTTGGCCAAGGCAATCCGGCTATTTCACCTTTTCCCCCCCTCCTAAACTGGCTCTGCATGCTTGAATTTCGACTTGTAAATTTTCGCATTTAATTCTGTCTAAATGAGGATTTTCCAAAGCATTTTCTTGGTCAAAAGTAAAAGTATAACTAGACTCAAATTAAGCTTTAAACTGATTGTATAGAAGTAGCAAGAACTCTACAACTTTTTTTATTTTTATATTTTAGCATCGTTGGAAATTCTTTTATATTTTCTTGACTCTTTCTTCAAGTCTTCCAATTGTCTAATCTTTTGTAAAACTTTAGCTTCTGTGGGCCTGGAATTGTGGGATTAAAGATCCAGAGACACGCTAATAGGGCTTGGCGTACCATTCATATGTCCGTACAACTATATACATATATAGAGGCATACAGACGAGACGTGAGAACCTTTTAACAAAAACCTGAGCAGAAGTGAGGAATCCGGCCTCCCTCTCGGAGAACGAGAATGCATTTCGCTTGCCTTGCATGCAATCAATTTCGAGACTTAAACTTACTCCATAAAACCGAGGCTTTTGTATTTCATTTATGCCACTGCACAACCTCTCTCTTCTTTCTCTTCGTTTCCCACTTTTTTGTGAAATTTCCCACAATTTGCCTCGAACTCGGGTACTGGAAAATGAGTTTCCAACAACAACAAAAAAATTTAAATAGCTGCTTTCGACCCCTCTTTTTCCCACTGCCTGCTGCTGCTGCACTCCCCCAAACTCCAGCTTAAGCCACTGCCAGAAATGCATCCGAATTGATGTGTGAAAACATTTCCATTTTTCCCAGAGAAATGCGGCAGAAAGCTGAAAAACTAGAAAGAGTGGGTAGAAATTAGCATAATTGACTCAACACATTCTCAGAGGAAAATTTAATAATAATTCTAACGTCAAGGAGGTGCTATTTAATCATTTTTAAAACAGCAATTTTTAAGTTGATGAATCTTTTTTTTATTTACTTTCAATAAAGTATTATTTAATTATTCAGTTTCGGTTAATTGAGCTTGTGACTCACTGCCAGATTGAGGAGGAAGAAGAACCCAAAGCCTGAAGAATCGGAGAAGGTGAAACGTTCTTGGCTGGTGAATCATCATCATCATGAAGATGATATTCGAAAAGGAAGGAAGTAAGGGGCGGGCCTTAATGTTTCGTAACCGTTAATCGAAGCAGAGGCTGGTTCTGTTCTGCCTTTATGTTTATCTTTTTTTTTTTTTTGGGGCAACATTTATGATGCAATGTAATGTGTTTTTAAGAAACGATAGCTATATTTGTATTGATGGTCAAATGAGTACTTCACAGCTGCCTAGATTTTGTTCTTTTTTTTATATTTTGGTAACTAAGTTAAAAATATTTAAATTAAAGTTAAACCTTCTTTAAACAATTTTGGGTCTTGAAGTTACTGCTGTGGTGTGTGTTGGTGTCTGTATGGGAGCAAAGTCAAAACCGAAGCACACCACACACTTACACTCGCACACTCACCTCAACCCCGCACTCTTAACCCCAACACGCTTTTTGCGCTTTGCCTTTTTGTCGTGTAACTCAACGCTTTGAACTTTAACGCTTCGTTGGGTTTCACGCATGCAGAATTCAAATGCTCTTGGCTTGCTGTTGTTGTTGTTGTTTTTACTTTACTTTATTATTTTATTTTATTTTTGCTGTTGCCATGTAAGAGTTGTTGTTGGTTTTTTTTTTACTGCTGTCCCAATTCTGTCAATCAACTGCAATCTTTTTTCCAAGCTCTCGTATTTTGTGGGTGCCAAAGCGTTTTGTTTGGATAATGTTTAAACCACAAAAGGCCAAAGTCAAAGCAACAACAACACAAATAACCAACAACAACAACTGCTGGAATAATAACAACAACAATTCACCAACAACAACAATAGCAAGCCCAAAGGGAAAGGCCCAAAAGACAGAAAATGCATCAAATTGCAGTTAAGGTCAAGGGCTAAGCCCAAGTGTTGACTTAACCAACATTTTTTTCTCCTTCATTTTTTTTTTATTAACCTAACCCCCTTCAATAAAAAACTTAACTCGTATGTACAAATGAATCATATGTTGCTGACATTATGGAAACCAGTTAAGCCATTGAGGGGGACGAACGACTTGGACTTGTGTTAATTCTGAAACTTGAGCAAAACGATGCTTCTGGGAAAACCTTTTTTTCCGCCGCCGAACCAGCTAAGTTACCTGAAAAAAATTAACAGAATTAAACTACCATAAAACACCGTTAGTCGACATGTGTATGTACTTTTTTTATGTGGTTTCTTATTATTATTTGGTCTTTTAGGTAGTAAAAAAAAGGTATTCTGACTTTGTAAAGAACCATTTAACCTTTAAATGGGTTGAAATTATATACAGTTTATTCTACAAATTTCTTAACAAAATATAAAGCATAAATATTTGAGTACCAGGTATCTCAGAGTCGTTCACACTCCCATTGCGGCTTTCTTACTTGTTTATTTTTATTTTCTTTTCTGTTTTTGATTCAGTTTTAATTTTGATTTTTATGTAACCTCTTAAGCCGCTTAAAGAGGACAACAACAACAGCAGCAACAATAAATATAAGGGTTCGACCTTCGCTGCCAGCTGCCACACTAAGAGATGGCGGGGGGGACCCTCAATTAAGCACCCAGAAATCATAATTTTTGTGATTGTTGTTGGGCTTGCCAGCTGGATTTCCTAAGAAATTCCCATCTCCCACTGGGCATTGTTCATTTCCCATCTCCTGCTTGCATATCCGCAATAATAACAAATAAAAAATATATATTTTATTAATCCGAACAACATTAACAAGAAATCAAAGAAAAAACTACAAAGAAATACTTACAGAAATTTAAAACCCAATGCAAGGGTATAAGAATCGTTCTCTTGTGGCTGTTCATTTGACTGAGACCTTTACTCCGCCGATGACACGTACAGTATGTACATATTATATACTACTCGTACTCGTACAATATGTTGGATGCGTGTTTTGTGCACTTAGCCTTATCTGCAGTTTTTACGTGTCCGACGAGCGGCGACAAAATAATTTCCATGCCCAAGGAACAGACATTGGATTCTGCCATACCATAAAAAAGATATATATCTGCAAATAGTATATATGTATGTGGGTTTTGCCTTTAACCGCCCTTCCATGCCCCTGTTGTAATTCTTGATACTGTCCATAAATCCAGGATTAGCTTATAGTGGCCACAGTTGGGAGTTTGACCAATATCCTAAAAAAAATACAATTATTTAGGAATGTAAATTTTCCCTCTTAACTCAACACCAACTCCATATATCCTCATATATCCCGTACACACACAATCCATTATATTTAACTTATAGATATTTATCTCAAAAGTAGCCCCCCCCCCAATGACCGACCAACACAATAACTTTATTTTCGATCGCCGCCACTACCTTCGATTTTTGCATTCGCCTGAAATTCACTACAGTCGCCAGTCGCTAAACCAGTCAGCAATAATGCCTTGCGATCCGGCTTCAAAGAACTCGCGGAATGCGTCTTATCAATACCCAGCCAATCACAGCCAATTGCGGAATAAAAAATAATAAAAAACGAAAACCTTAAATAAAATAAGAACTGGCAGCTCAAGGATACCAAAAACTGCAGGCCAACAGAAATGAGCTCAAGTCAACTAAAGTAAAATACGAGTTACGAGTAGGAAAAGAAACAGGCAGCTGGGCGGAGTGCTAAGCTAATTTATCAAAATTAAAGCCGCTTAAAGCGTAAGGAAATCCGAAATCGCAGATAGGCCAAAAGGGGTTAAAGTTAAACCAACTAAGCTAACGAGCCTGACACATTTCCAAGTGGTGGGTGTCGATGGCCCTCCTGTTGACTGACTAACTGACTGACTGAATGTGTAAATCTAAAGTGGGAAATGGCAACGGGAAATACAGGAAACAGAGGAGGCGGAAACGGAAATGGGAATGGGAGTGTGCTCAAAAGGATGCCACTGTATGTGGCAACGAAATAACAGTGGGTGCCAGAATTTAACATACCTTTATGATTTTTAATTATTCAACAAAATGGGGAAAACAGTCGGAGGCCAGCTCTTTTACTGCCTGCAATATTTGCATAATATTTAATGACTTGAAATAAATAATAATTTATTCATACTCCTTTATATATATTTATCACATTTTTATAGCTGAAAATTGAGTGTTTAAGAACTATAAAATATTCATTTAAAAACTGAGGCTACAATTATTAGTTTTTTTTTTTTAAATACCTAAAAAACTTGAGAAATCTTTTTAAATTTATAAATGCAAAAAACACTTTGTTGCACCCACTGTTCTACAGCCTCTTTCTCTTTCTCGCCCATGTCTCTTTCTCTCTGCCACCGAGGAGGAGGACCTCTTTTGTGTGACTCTGCATTTTGCAATCCTCGTAATAATGTCAAGTGCTTAAAGCGAAGGCAAAGTCTCACCAGCACACTCACTCTGGCAAATAAACAAACAAACAAACAAAAAAAAAAAACGTAAAGAAATTAAAAAAACATGTGCAAATAAAATGTAAACAAAAGAAAAGAGGAAAGAAAACAAAGCCATGCAGGACACCCGATTATGAACCTGTCCATGTTGACAGCCCCACGTCGAGTGCTTAATTAAAAGGGATATGCAGATGCTGCCGACCGAGCCTGTATGCTAAATATAAACAAAGGCAGTCTGGAGTTGAGTTTTAAGGGGAATAATTTTATACTATAACCAGACATATATGTATATATATATTTTAATTTCGGTGCAAAATTATCTAAAGTATTAACTCCACACACACGGAGTGGGAGACTCTGCGCTAATCTTTGACCAAATTTGTCCACAATTAAAAACAAAGCGCGCGCTGCACCCACACACAACAGTTTTTGTGCGATTTTCAATGTTTGTTTTAAGCTGACCAAAAAAAAAAAAAAAAAAAAAAAAAAAAAAAAACAAAATATATATAGATATTCGACAACATTCGGGGCCTCAAAGACCCCTTATTAACAATTGGCACATTTAACGGAAATTATTGATGTCAATTTGCAAATTGGAAAGTGCTCGACGAACAGCCAACAATATCATAATCATGGCACAATGGCAGCCAAATAATATAGTGGGTTTCAATGTGCGATTTCATTTGATTTATTCTGATAGCCGGCCAAACGGGAAATAAAAAAAACACATTATGGACAAACAAAACAAATAATAAAAAAAAGAAGTCAATGAAAAACAGCAAGAAGAATTAAGGCTAAGAAATTCAGCTTTCGGTTCTCAATTCATAAATCAAAACAGAGTTGAATATTTTAGATAATACAATATACAATTTGGTCTATAAAAATACTTGTTTTTTTTTTTGTTTTTGTTCACTTGAAAATGTTAAGCACAAGACTAAAACTAAAATTTTGAAGTTTATATTATTTCCCCTTTTCCCTGCCAAACAATCAAAACAATTATTTTTCAGTTTGTTTTTTAGTTTTTATTTTGACTGCCTGTTTTTGTTTTTATTTTCCTATTGATAATATTTCCCTTTATAAATATTACACTTGTTAACCTGAGGCATTAGGTAGAAACCCATCTCTTTTTGCCATTTTCACATTGTTGTCTCTGTTTGGCCTTTGGGCCTTGTTGTCAATAACAATGCACTGCTTGCCTTGCTGCTTGGATTTGCCGACAAATTTAATTGTCACATTAGAAGTACACAGGAAGAAAAAGAATATAAGGACAATCCCCTAACAACTATGCTCAATGAGATGTAAACTTTAATCAAAAATGTATATGCAAAATATCATCAAAAGTGTGTGAATATATAAAAAGCTTATAATAAAAACAAATAGGAAATATATAGGAAATTTTTAGAATTTCCCCTTCAAAATATATAATCAAATTGCCAAAAAATTTGTTAGTAAAACTTTTCCCTGTGTGCATGGAATTGTCTCCTGTCTCGTTAGTCCCCTTTCAAACAGTCAGTCAATAAAGAAAACTATTAGTTGGCCTGGCGTTAAATGTGAATGAAAATGGGAATGGGGATGTGTGTGGATGCTGCCTTGGGATGGGTATTGGGTATGGGGCTGAGAGGTAGAGAGGTAGAGAGGATGGGCTATGAGAGGATGGAATGATGATGATGACTCCACTCTCCCCACTTCACTCCACTTCTCCGCACTTCACTCTTGGTTCATTGCACTCGCACTCCTCGCTCATGCTCTCGCCCTCGAATGCATTTCTCCCTCTGCACTGTGCTAAAAGTATCCAACACACAAGACACCAGGGGCCCAACAGCAACAACAACAGCACTTGGCAGCACTTTGGGCCCAGACCATTGCCATCAAAGGCAAACGTATATAGGAACAAAAATGCAGGAAAAAAAAACACACACACAAAACGTCAAAGATGCTGAGCGAGCACAGAAGAGAAATAGGAAGCACAGCGAATTCTTCAGTCAACACAGAGTGGAAGTTGCAAAAATGTTATTGTAAAAGCCACCTAGTAAGGCAGAAGTACAGATCTTATACATATACTGCCAATACTCGAAAGGCTTTCGAGACTTTTAAGTTATATTTGCATTCGAAAGTAAACAAATGTATGTGTTCCAGGGATTCAAGGCAGAGAAATTTGCTTTTAACTTTAATTTAAGATCAGAATAAAATATACTTCTTTTTTCCATTAGGTAATTTCCATATCATTATTCCCAAAAATTGAATTATTTAATTAAGGCAAATGAAAAAGCGGTAAACCTTGCGGTTCATTATGATTCGAATATAGTATTTCCCTTGAACATTTTGCCAAAGTTGGCTAACTGGCTAACCTTTTGGCTAGAACAAAACAGCACCCGCCTAGCAATTTAACAATTTACACCTTGTTAACAAACTTTTACCGCAGCAAATTAAATGGCAACGAATAGCAAAATTAGCTATTGCAAATTAGCTATAAAAACTGCTAGTTGACATTGTTCCGCATCCAATTAGCATGAGAATGGGAATTATAAACTGAATCTGAATCAGAATCAGAATCGGCATTGGCATAATTGGTTTAAACCGAGTGGGGGAGGAATTACATATTTCAATCTCAATGCGATCGACTGCAGCTTCTTTGTTGTTTGTTATTTATTTGCTTCGATTTTAGTTTATAGTTTTGCACAATCCGATCCGCTGCTCCTAAACAATCCTAAACTAAAAACGAATCCAAAACTGACCTGCTCAAAAGCAGATGCAATGGTAAACAGAATTAATTGGAAAATTCCTCACTCTCTGCGGTTGTTTATAACCATTGAACAAAGTAAACAACATTTCAATTAGGCCACAACAAGGGAAGACGTTGCTTAAGATCAGAAAGGAAAGCTAAGTTCGGAAAGTTGAAGGAAAATCTTGTTATATCATTTATTTGTAATAATAATTCAAAAACTTGAATAAGGATTCGATAAACTCCAATAAATTTGGATACAAATTATTAAAAATCATAAACATATGGTACGTTGATCGTAGAATCTCCTTAAACCTTAGTTTATCTGCTTCTTGCAACACCAACTTAAATCCCATAAATAAATATGTATAAAGAATCCCATTTTTCGTAACATCCGTTGATTTTTCTCCCCCAAAATATCGATTCGGTTTTTGCTTACGTTTCGGCCAATCTCTCAACGTGACGGCGATAAACAATTGGTGGAAAAAAAGAGCAATTTAAATATTGCGCAGTCTTAGAGCTCCGTTAGGTATTAACAATTTCCCCCCTTCTAGCATTTAACCCCCTCGTTGGTCCAGGGGCTATTTTGACACGTGCACGCGCCGCGTTGCTGTGGCGCGTTTTTTGTGCGGGTTTTAAAACGCCGCCTTATTTGGCTCTTTGCTCGAGAGTTGCGTTCAAGTTTGTCATCTCATCTCTTTGGTGAATCAAAAAATGTCTCGTTTGCGTCACAGCACTTAAGGGGTTAATCGGTGACGGGGAGGGGGTGTGGTGTGGTGGGGTATCTTCCATGTATGTATGTAGATCCGATCGATTGACAATCATTTTATGCGATCAAACCAAAACAAAAAAAAATATAATAACAAAAAATTCACAGCAAAGCTGACCAATTTAAGAATCTTCTCCGATTCCACTTATAATCGGACAAAATTCACACTCAAATTTGGAGAACTCAATAAAGCGTTTATATTTTTTTTATATACCTGACTATTTTTCGTAGCTTTGTGTTTTTATACCCTAGCAGAAATTCCATAAAATTCCTTATAAGCCAACAGAAAATATTAACTTGAGATATTAATATTTTAACAATTTCCAATTATTTTGTAGTATATACAACAGGTTTTTAAACCTCAAGAAGTGTAATTTAAGTAAATATATTAAAAATCATACAACTTTAGCTTGTTTGCAGAGTATCTACACTTCCACTTCCCACAAAGCAAAATCTTCGTTTATTATTTCTATATTATATTTCCATAGAGTAAAAGGGCAAAGCTGCGTGGGAGTGGCCAGTTCAATTTTTCGATTCTCTTAGCCTGCGATCAGCCATGAACTCGGCTATATATTTTTGTTTGTGTTTCATACAGCAAAAGGTCTGTTAAAGTATCCCCCTGATGAGTGTTAATTGGTTTTGTGATCGAATAACAGAGACACTTTGGTACATGGAACTAGATAGAAGTGTTTTTATTACTAGTTTTATTTATATTTTCAAAATGTATTCTATAACTTAATATATTTTCTTAGCTCTTTGAACATTCACCCCCTCGATTTTTCCCTTTATTTTTCACTGTCGCTGCGTCATTTTGAACTTTTAAATGTAAACAACAAAAAAATAAGAAAATTCCATTCGTTCAAAAAGTCGTGCCAAAAGCATTTAACTGTCTTATGTAACTGATGGCCAATGCTCAAAAAACAAAAAAAAAGTACAGGGAAAAAAGATCAAAACGAAATAAAAACAGAAACAGAAGAGCTGATAAAATTCCAAAAAGGAGAGGAGGAGGAGAGAGGGCAATAACTTTATTACGATCAGCAAAGACCTTGCCCAATTAGGCAATGCTGTTGACTGTGGGGAACGGGGAGTGCAAAAATTGTAATTAAATTAAAATTTATGGTAATGCCCCCCCCAACTCTCTACCACTAAGCTACTCAGAGCGGGCTGAGCAATTCATGAATTTAAATTCGCATTTAAAGAACCCACAGTAAATGCTATATTAAAACAATTTTACAACTCAAATTCTATCCTTCCCTTTCCCGTGCCCACATTTCAAAGTCAAATCACTCATTCATTAGGGACAAACCCCTCCTGGCAATTAAACTCCATTCGTAAATTATAATTAGAAGAGAAATACTTGGCCAGTTGGATTGATACCATATTTGCATGCAACATTGTTGCCTTTTGTTTATTTTCATCGCGAATGCAAATCGCGTGGCGCTAATTGAGTCAAGCGACAAGCAACGGGAATCCAAAACCATTTGACTTGAGTTGCGGCCAAGACTTCCTTCTACCTATCTATGTACATATATGTTTACGATTCTATATTTTGTATGTATACATACTTATGTATGTATATGCGTGCATCCAAACAGTTCGAAGTTGTGGTTGCAGATTCTAAATATGTCAATTTAAATCCAGGATGAGTATAAAGCCCGGTAATCTAAGGGTATTGGTATTGGGATAAACATCGATTAATATCGCATCATCATCTTGATAATATCGTATAGTTTTATACATTTAACTTTGAACAATTAAAAAATATTACTATTATCTATATCGATCGATCCTTATTTAAATATTTAAAATATAAAAACCCTCGATTTATGCTACATGATCAACGTAACATAAAAATATACATTTATGTATCGATCTTTGCATATCTATACTTTCTGTAACTAATGGAGAATATATGTAGATATTTTTAAACCCATCGTTAAATTCGATTACACTCCACTGTAGGATCTTCCTACTTGTTTTATTCTGTGAGGCAACACTAGACAATTTGTTGTTTGTTCTGTTCGAGACGTAGCTGGAATTGTTTGTGTTTGTGTTTGCTCGTTGTTGGCCCAAATGCTAAACACGGCAGTCAGCCTTTACATAGGAAACAATTCTTCAATTTACTGCATTAAAAAAAAAAACTATTCGAAATATACAAAAAAAAAAAAAAAACTTACGAAACTATCTGCACAGGAACTATAGAACTGTAGATCACCAAATCATTATCTATTCTCGAAAACAAAAGCGAAATTTATTTCCTGTGTAAGACAAATGCCATCAGAGGAGGCGGAGAAAGGGGGCGATGGATGGGGAGTCGACAGAGAAAGACAGGAGCAGCCGAGTCCAAGTCAATGTTTGTTGTCGTCGTCTGTCCGCTGTCAATGTCAGGGAAAGAGACAGAGAAAGACAGAGAGAGAGAGACTAGGAGAAGAATTCCGCAGACACACAACTGGACGGTGGAGGGTCCCGACTTCGAAGCTACGTGCGAGGGGAGCAATTAGAAAACCAGTCCAGTGGCGAAGGCGACGACAGCCCAGCACGACTCATTATTCATGGGGGAAACCCCTTTCGGGATTAGAGTTGGTTAGCTAAGTGATCCTAAAGATCTAAAGGAACTCAATAGGTGATCAAAGGGAGGCAGATCAATTGATATTTTTACCATATCCAGTAAATAGGTTAAGGATACCAAAAGAGGAGATAAGAAGAAAAATAGCGAATTTATAATTCAAGATTAAAATTATACGATTTACTTAATGTATGAGAGATCGATCATCCTGTGCGTTTTTTCACAATATCGATATAAACGAAATAATCGTAATAATCGATATTATCGGAATTATCAAAATAATCAAAAAATTACCGCTAATTTCCACACATTCGTAGAGTAACTAGAGTTCATCATCAACAAGCGACTTAGCTCGCTATAGCCATTACCCATTTTTGAACTGATCAGGGCCTTTGCGTGATTGTGTTTTCTTTCTTCCTCTCGTAACTCCTCCCCCCTCCTGATGGTCTTCCTCCCATTCTTTGCTTTCACCTTGTTAACGGGCGCAGGAAGAGCAGAAGCACTCGAAGGAGGAGAAGCAGCTGGTCAACTATTTGGTATGCCAGCTTTGTCACCAGTGTTTCTTTTTTTTTCTTCTCCGACTGATTCTTCTGATCTTACGTGTGTGTGTGTGTGTGTGTATTTGTTGCTTTAAGTGTTAGCAGTAGTTGTAGTTGTTTGTTTGTTGCCGGAAGCGCAATTGCTTCATTATGGCACGTACTTTGTCAAAAAGGCGTCGAGTTGAGTCACATTTTATTCCATTTTGTGCACTTGAATAAATCGAAAAAAAAAAAAAAAATTATTGAATGTCAGTCGAAAGGTTCCTAATTCCAGACGTATTACTCTGGCTTTCAATGCGAATATCTCTTACTCAAAACATAGTTGCAGTTTAATTAATTTTGCAGTTACCATTTGCTTAATTTGTAATAATTTCTTAACAGTTTTAATATTTTGTAAACATCGTTTTGTATATTTTAGGGATATACATATGTATGTCAAACACTCAATTTGTAAGATTTATTTATTAAAAATTGTTTTATCGACGTGAAATTTAATGTATTTATCGATCCAATATAATGGAAAAAATAAATAATTATGTAAAACAACGTTTTTTTTTTTAAATATTTTTCAATAATATTAATTTGTTAACGTTAAATGTGATATTGATATATGAAATCGGTGATAACCTCTAGTTTTTATTTTTACCAATAAAACAATTTTTATAATTTACTAAAGTTTTAAAAAATATTTACAAAATTCAATTTTAAAGAGCTAACTTCCTAACTAACTTTATTATGTAAAGTTCGCAGTGTTCCCAGTTTCCAGTTCTTAGCTTCCGCCACAACTCAACTCTCATGAAATCAATCCAATTCAAACTTATGAATGAAAACTATAATCTGTGGGCGACCAACCGGCCTCAGATGCCAATAAGAAGACCACAAACTAATTCCATATCTCTCTCTTTTTTTTTGCAGGGGCAAATTCGCCGCTGTTCGCCGCGCCATCCACAAGAACACCGGCTCACACTTTGCGGCCAAGTTCCTGAAGAGAAGGCGCCGGGCGCAGAGCAGCGACAAGGAGATCAAGCATGAGATCGCGGTGCTGATGCTCTGTGCAGGCGAGGACAACATCGTCAACCTCAATGCCGTCCACGAGACGCGCTCGGACACAGCACTCCTGCTGGAGCTGTAAGTAGAGACACCACTTTCGAGTATAATTTATAAACTATTTATTTATATTAAACCTTATTCCCTTCCCTTGCAGGGCCACTGGTGGCGAGCTGCAGACAATTCTGGACAATGAGGAGTGTCTGACGGAGGCGCAGGGCCGCCACTGCATGCGCGAAGTGCTCAAGGCCCTGAAGTTCCTGCACGACCGTTCCATTGCACATCTGGACCTCAAGCCACAGAACATCCTGCTCGCCGGCGAGCGTGTAGAAGGTGTGTGGATTCATTTTAAACCATTGAAATTGTAATAATCCTTAAATTCCTCCTGCTTTCCCATGTAGATGGCCTGAAGCTGTGCGACTTTGGGATCTCGCGGGTGGTCTGCGAGGGCATCAACGTGCGGGAAATGGCTGGCACACCCGACTACGTGGCCCCGGAGGTGCTCCAGTATGAGCCGCTCTCCCTACTGACGGACATTTGGTCGGTGGGCGTCCTAACCTACGTGTTGCTCTCCGGATTCTCGCCCTTTGGCGGCGACACCAAACAGGAGACCTTCCTCAACATCTCGCAGTGCGCCCTCACCTTCCCGGACAACCTCTTCGGCGGCGTTTCGCCGGTGGCCATCGACTTTATCCGTCGCGCATTGCGAATTAAGCCAAAGTAAGTTCAAAGGCCACCAGAGACGAAAATGATTTTAATCTTTATTTGATTCTTGCAGCGATCGCATGAGTGCAGCCGGCTGCCTGGAGCATGCCTGGCTAAAGGACGACTGCTCCCTGAACAGACAGATCTATCTGCAGCCACAAAGCTATGCCGAGGAGGAAGAAGAGGAGGAGGAGGATGAAGACGACGACCACGATGACAACAAAGTTGAAGACGAACCCGAAAACGAGCCTGTGAAAGAGGAGCAAGCCGTGCAAGACCCAGACAAGGAGCAACAGCAGCAACCGCAGCCACAGCAGCAGCAGCAGCATCTAAACCAGCCAAAGGTCTTGAGCAACGGCAGCATTAAATCGACGCACAATGGCCATCACCGAGCCAATAGTAGCGGCAGCATTTCCAAGATCCCCATCGCCACCAGCAAGCTGCAGCTTCTGAGCAGTCCCACATCTGAGCCGACCACCACCACGACCACAGCCATCCACACGCTAAGCAACAATACCAATAGCCAGAGCCACAGTCACGCTCACAAGCCCAAACAAATTGTGACCCCGACGCGTCGAGCTTCCGATTCGGACAAGGAGAACACATACACGGCCACATTTATGAAGAAGCCGCCGGTGGCCGGCATCCAGCTAAACACCAGCTCCAACGGCATCGAAGAGGCCACAGTGGTGGCCACGCTAACGCTCTTTCCCGACGCCCCCACCACGCCCAAGGTGATACGGAAGACGCCATCAAGCGAGTCAAACGGTTCGGCGACGTCTGTGAAGGCATTGGTCAAGAAGTTCCAGCTAGAGGAGGACACCTCCAACCGGCGAAATGGCTGTGGCAGTGGC
Organism: Drosophila anomelani; assembly: GCA_035045905.1. Lineage (NCBI taxonomy): Eukaryota > Metazoa > Arthropoda > Insecta > Diptera > Drosophilidae > Drosophila > Drosophila anomelani. The sequence continues at coordinate 203,503 of JAWNOO010000097.1, forward strand.
TGCAACTCACCGATCACGACGACGCCGACGTCAACCAGGATGAACTGCCTACGTAGGGCCTCGGAGCCCCTGACCACGGCGGTGTTTAAGAAGCAGCCAAGCCCAAGTCCGAGCCCGAGTCCTGGCAGCAGTCCAACCGCCGCCACCACAACAAGCAGCAGCACCGCCACCCTACTGATCCACAGCCAGCGATTGGCCAGCAGCCCAGCGCCCGCCAGCAACACTGCCGCCCCAATAGCCACCGCAACCGCCTCCAGCTCCAACACCAACACAAACTCCAGCTGCAGCTCAGGGAAATCTTCTAGTACGGCGGCTGCCCATCTTTTGCACCATCATCACATGCATCACCACCACCACCATCATCATCATCATGTGGTGATTGCAGCCAAGAATGCCGCGGCTGTGGCCGCCACCAACAACTTGAGTCTGGATCAGGGTATCATCTGTTAGCTAAGGGCCAGCCGGGCCAGCCGCAATGCCAAGAGTTTCTTTCATCGCTTCCTTTGCTGCATGTAACCACCAGTCCCGTCCACGCCCACCACCACCACCACCACTACCGCCACTGCCGCTCACTGGCGGCAGAGGAGTGGCGACTGCAGGATCACTAGGTGGGCAAGTGGCGAATTGGAGAGCGGAACGGAAGGGAAACAGAAACGGAAAAGCTGGTGCTGCAGCTATAGCTCGATGGAGAGGTGGCTGAGAGGATGGAAATGGAAATGGAAGTGGAACGAGGATGAGGATGCATTAATATTGATTTGAGCTTAGTTTAGTTAATGTTTTAAATGGCAACTTATCAACCAGGAACCCCACCCACCACCATATACACAACAAACAACACACACACACACAGAACACACTAGAGAAGAAAACCCCCCGAAAAACAAGTTAGCTAAAGTCAAGGGGGAAACAAATGGCAAAGATTAGAGCAAAGAAAAGAGTAGGGAGAGTAGGGAGTATAGGGAGTACTATAAAAGTCGGAAGATCGGTAGACATACCGAAGACCTTATAGTAGCGATTTGTGTAACGCCTGCATGCATTTCAATTGCCATATGCAAATAACTTTTCTGCATAAAAACTAAAAATATAATGCGTTTTCAGTCTCAAGACAATGCGTATCTCTACGCACAGATCTAGAATACTTGAGAATAAATGGGCTTTCGTTGTATCCCCTACAAGAGTGCGGCTAGGGCGTTACTCATCTTGTTATTAGAAGGTCTTTGGACATACCCACATATCATCCATGTTTGTGTTACGCAACAACAGCTGAGTAGAGTTCAATTGTTTCAACGAATATATAATATATATAAATGTCAATTTCTTGGCTCAGAAGACAGGCCTTAGCATAAATTATACAATTTAATAATTTAAAATATTAAATTTAAAGATTTATAGAATATATACACATACATACATACGTCGTAGCATATACATATATGTACCAAAAACAAAAAAAATACAGACTCAAGAGAGAGAGAGAGAGAGAGAGATAGTTGAGTTGAGTTGAGAATATCGCTATTGTTAATCGTAACAGTCAATCAATCAATCAATCGATCGATCGTATATAACAAATGTTGTTTCGCCTGGAAAGGGTATTTAGAGAATGTTGTTACAAAAAAAAGAAGTCAAGCTAAATTTGTTAATCCGTGTTGTGTCTCAATGTGTGTGTTCAAATCGTTCAAATCGTTCAAATCGTTGCATACTGATGCCTAGGATACATTAAATAACATTACATAGAAGAAACTACATACATGCATTGATCATAATGCACCAATTGCGTAGATTTCCGTTTCCCCGGAGCCTTATCCCTATCCCGAGCCCCACCCCCAGCTCTGCCCCCAGTTTTCTTCGTTTTTAAGTCGGTTTTTGTATATATTTCCAGAATGCAAAGTGCATTGAATAGTTTGCGGAAAGCAAAACAGCCAGCAGCAGCGCATATATAATTAAATGCAGCTTTTTTTTTTCATTAATCATATCCTTTAATAGAAATGTTTAATGTATCGATTAATCGATTATTACCCTTTTCTTTTTTACTTAATACTTGCGTGTACTTCTCTTAAATACTATTATTATTATTTTTTTTTTTTGTAACACCTAAACACGTTTTTATGTTTACTATATTATGTATTTTAGTAGTTAAATGTATCGCTTTTCACATACGAGTATAATAATTAGAGGAGCTCTGCGCCAGAAGGTCGAAAAGTGTTTTATTTCTTAGCAATTTCAATTAATTTTTTGTGTTTAGAGCAAATATTAAGATGCATATTTGACTTTATATTATATTATATAGTAATTATTTTGTATAATAAATAACTAATTTAAAATATATAATAAAAACCCACAAAAATAAATATGTGTTTTAACTATTTTATGGATTTATTAAATAGCTCAGACTCTTGTTTCATAACTCAGCCAAAAAAGGCTTAAGCAAATTGCAAATTATGAATTTCTTGAAAATAAATAATGCAGATTTGTTAAGCTGTTAAAAACTAGCACAGCAATGGTTTCGGAATTGAAATTAAATCTTTTTTGGCTGAGTTTTTTAAAAAAATTGGTCAAAAATTTTTGTTGCCAAAAAATGCCTCAATTGATTGAGCTTTTAATGCTGATCAAGAATATATAAATCCTTTTTTCAGTTAGTTTTAAGCTTTTAACAAATTATTTTGTACCAAAAGAAACCGCCAAATTTGAATTCAAATTCAAAAAAACTTTATATTATTTATTTATTGTTTTTTCTGTAAACGATCTGTTGTTGTTGTAAAGGAGATGTAGTTGTAGGCACAAATCCAGACTTCAATATGGTCAGTTTCAGTACAAATTCGTTAATTTTTCAATTTTAGATACCGATTTACGATATTGGAATACAATTTACGATATTGGAATACGATTTTAGATATTGGTATAAGATTTACGATATTAGAATACGATATACGATATTGGGATAAGATTTACAATATTGGTATATTTTATAACAGTTTCAGTTGCTTGCTGCTGCCTTCTGTTTGCCTGGTATCTGAAATTCAAATATTAACGAATTTGCTTGATTTTGACGATGTGCATCAGTGATGCGCATTCAGCTATAAAGCTCCGTTGGGACAAAATTGCATCTTCCTAACTGCCAGTGATGCGCATTTAGCTATAAAGCTCCGTTGGGACAAAATTGCATCTTCCTAACTGCCAGTGATGCGCATCTAGCTATGAAGCTCCTTTGGGACAAATTTGAATCTTACTGACTGCCAGTGATGCGCATCTAGCTATAAAGCTCCGTTGGGACAAATTTGAATCTTACTAACTGCCAGTGAGTTTTTTTGCTAAAATCATCCATAACTCGAAAAAATACTAAATCGTCCATAACTCAGCCAAAAAAGCTCCAATTTCAATTCCGAAACCATTGCTGTGCTAGTTTCTAACAGCTTAACAAATCTGCATCATCAAATTTAAAACTAGTATAATTTATAAATTAAGTATGCAGATTTATAGAGGCAATAAAAACTAGCATAGAAATGTTATCCGAATGGCAATTAGATCATTTTTGGCAAAGTTATGGCATTTGGAAAATTGGATTTTACAATAAAATTAATCTTAACAATTTTTTAAAAATTGTAAGGGGGTACATCATAAAAATTTATAAAATTTTAAAACTAACAGAATTTATAAATTAAGTATGCAGATTTATAGAGGCAATAAAAACTAGCATAGAAATGTTATCCGAATGGAAATTAGATCATTTTTGGCAAAGTTATGGCATTTGGAAAATTGGATTTTACAATAAAATTAATCTTAACAATTTTTTAAAAATTGTAAGGGGGTACATCCTAAAAATTTATAAAATTTTAAAACTAACAGAATTTATAAATTAAGTATGCAGATTTATAGAGGCAATAAAAACTAGCATAGAAATGTTATCCGAATGGAAATTAAATCATTTTTGGCAAAGTTATGGCATTTGGAAAATTGGATTTTACAATCAAATTAATCTTAACAATTTTTTAAAAATTGTAAGGGGGTACATCATAAAAATTTATAAAATTTTAAAAGTAACAGAATTTATAAATTAAGTATGCAGATTTATAGAGGCAATAAAAACTAGCATAGAAATGTTATCCGAATGGAAATTAAATCATTTTTGGCAAAGTTATGGCATTTGGAAAATTGGATTTTACAATAAAATTAATCTTAACAATTTTTTAAAAATTGTAAGGGGGTACATCATAAAAATTTATAAAATTTTAAAACTAACAGAATTTATAAATTAAGTATGCAGATTTATAGAGGCAATAAAAACTAGCATAGAAATGTTATCCGAATGGAAATTAGATCATTTTTGGCAAAGTTATGGCATTTGGAAAATTGGATTTTACAATAAAATTAATCTTAACAATTTTTTAAAAATTGTAAGGGGGTACATCATAAAAATTTATAAAATTTTAAAACTAACAGAATTTATAAATAAAGTATGCAGATTTATAGAGGCAATAAAAACTAGCATAGAAATGTTATACGAATGGAAATTAGATCATTTTTGGCAAAGTTATGGCATTTGGAAAATTGGATTTTACAATAAAATTAATCTTAACAATTTTTTAAAAATTGTAAGGGGGTACATCATAAAAATTTATAAAATTTTAAAACTAACAGAATTTATAAATAAAGTATGCAGATTTATAGAGGCAATAAAAACTAGCATAGAAATGTTATCCGAATGGAAATTAGATCATTTTTGGCAAAGTTATGGCATTTGGAAAATTGGATTTTACAATAAAATTAATCTTAACAATTTTTTAAAAATTGTAAGGGGGTACATCATAAAAATTTATAAAATTTTAAAACTAACAGAATTTATAAATTAAGTATGCAGATTTATAGAGGCAATAAATACTAGCATAGAAATGTTATCCGAATGGAAATTAGATCATTTTTGGCAAAGTTATGGCATTTGGAAAATTGGATTTTACAATAAAATTAATCTTAACAATTTTTTAAAAATTGTAAGGGGGTACATCATAAAAATTTATAAAATTTTAAAACTAACAGAATTTATAAATTAAGTATGCAGATTTATAGAGGCAATAAAAACTAGCATAGAAATGTTATCCGAATGGAAATTAAATCATTTTTGGCAAAGTTATGGCATTTGGAAAATTGGATTTTACAATCAAATTAATCTTAACAATTTTTTAAAAATTGTAAGGGGGTACATCATAAAAATTTATAAAATTTTAAAACTAACAGAATTTATAAATTAAGTATGCAGATTTATAGAGGCAATAAAAACTAGCATAGAAATGTTATCCGAATGGAAATTAAATCATTTTTGGCAAAGTTATGGCATTTGGAAAATTGGATTTTACAATAAAATTAATCTTAACAATTTTTTAAAAATTGTAAGGGGGTACATCATAAAAATTTATAAAATTTTAAAACTAACAGAATTTATAAATTAAGTATGCAGATTTATAGAGGCAATAAAAACTAGCATAGAAATGTTATCCGAATGGAAATTAGATCATTTTTGGCAAAGTTATGGCATTTGGAAAATTGGATTTTACAATAAAATTAATCTTAACAATTTTTTAAAAATTGTAAGGGGGTACATCATAAAAATTTATAAAATTTTAAAACTAACAGAATTTATAAATTAAGTATGCAGATTTATAGAGGCAATAAAAACTAGCATAGAAATGTTATCCGAATGGAAATTAAATCATTTTTGGCAAAGTTATGGCATTTGGAAAATTGGATTTTACAATAAAATTAATCTTAACAATTTTTTAAAAATTGTAAGGGGGTACATCATAAAAATTTATAAAATTTTAAAACTAACAGAATTTATAAATTAAGTATGCAGATTTATAGAGCCAATAAAAACTAGCATAGAAATGTTATCCGAATGGAAATTAGATCATTTTTGGCAAAGTTATGGCATTTGGAAAATTGGATTTTACAATAAAATTAATCTTAACAATTTTTTAAAAATTGTAAGGGGGTACATCATAAAAATTTATAAAATTTTAAAACTAACGGAATTTATAAATTAAGTATGCAGATTTATAGAGGCAATAAAAACTAGCATAGAAATGTTATCCGAATGGAAATTAGATCATTTTTGGCAAAGTTATGGCATTTGGAAAATTGGATTTTACAATAAAATTAATCTTAACAATTTTTTAAAAATTGTAAGGGAGTACATCATAAAAATTTATAAAATTTTAAAACTAACAGAATTTATAAATTAAGTATGCAGATTTATAGAGGCAATAAAAACTAGCATAGAAATGTTATCCGAATGGAAATTAAATCATTTTTGGCAAAGTTATGGCATTTGGAAAATTGGATTTTACAATAAAATTAATCTTAACAATTTTTTAAAAATTGTAAGGGGGTACATCATAAAAATTTATAAAATTTTAAACTTAACAGAATTTATAAATTAAGTATGCAGATTTATAGAGGCAATAAAAACTAGCATAGAAATGTTATCCGAATGGAAATTAGATCATTTTTGGCAAAGTTATGGCATTTGGAAAATTGGATTTTACAATAAAATTAATCTTAACAATTTTTTAAAAATTGTAAGGGGGTCATCATAAAAATGTATAAAATTTTAAAACTAACAGAATTTATAAATTAAGTATGCAGATTTATAGAGGCAATAAAAACTAACATAGAAATGTTATCCGAATGGAAATTAAATCATTTTTGGCAAAGTTATGGCGTTTGGAAAATTGGATTTTACAATAAAATTAATCTTAACAATTTTTTAAAAATTGTTAGGTTGTACATCATAAAAATTTATAAAATTTTAAAACTAACAGAATTTATAAATTAAGTGTGCAGATGTATAGAGGCAATAAAAACTAGCATAGAAATGTTATCCGAATGGAAATTAGATCATTTTTGGCAAAGTTATGGCATTTGGAAAATTTGATTTTACAATAAAATTAATCTTAACAATTTTTTAAAAATTGTAAGGGGGTACATCATAAAAATTTATAAAATTTTAAAACTAACAGAATTTATAAATTAAGTATGCAGATGTATAGAGGCAATAAAAACTAGCATAGAAATGTTATCCGAATGGAAATTAGATCATTTTTGGCAAAGTTATGGCATTTGGAAAATTGGATTTTACAATAAAATTAATCTTAACAATTTTTTAAAAATTGTAAGGGGGTACATCATAAAAATTTATAAAATTTTAAAACTAACAGAATTTATAAATTAAGTATGCAGATTTATAGAGGCAATAAAAGCTAGCATAGAAATGTTATCCGAATGGAAATTAAATCATTTTTGGCAAAGTTATGGCATTTGGAAAATTGGATTTTACAATCAAATTAATCTTAACAATTTTTTAAAAATTGTAAGGGGGTACATCATAAAAATTTATAAAATTTTAAAACTAACAGAATTTATAAATTAAGTATGCAGATTTATAGAGGCAATAAAAACTAGCATAGAAATGTTATCCGAATGGAAATTACATCATTTTTGGCAAAGTTATGGCATTTGGAAAATTTGATTTTACAATAAAATTAATCTTAACAATTTTTTAAAAATTGTAAGGGGGTACATCATAAAAATGTATAAAATTTTAAAACTAACAGAATTTATAAATTAAGTATGCAGATGTATAGAGGCAATAAAAACTAGCATAGAAATGTTATCCGAATGGAAATTAGATCATTTTTGGCAAAGTTATGGCATTTGGAAAATTGGATTTTACAATAAAATTAATCTTAACAATTTTTTAAAAATTGTAAGGGGGTACATCATAAAAATTTATAAAATTTTAAAACTAACAGAATTTATAAATTAAGTATGCAGATTTATAGAGGCAATAAAAGCTAGCATAGAAATGTTATCCGAATGGAAATTAAATCATTTTTGGCAAAGTTATGGCATTTGGAAAATTGGATTTTACAATCAAATTAATCTTAACAATTTTTTAAAAATTGTAAGGGGGTACATCATAAAAATTTATAAAATTTTAAAACTAACAGAATTTATAAATTAAGTATGCAGATTTATAGAGGCAATAAAAACTAGCATAGAAATGTTATCCGAATGGAAATTACATCATTTTTGGCAAAGTTATGGCATTTGGAAAATTGGATTTTACAATCAAATTAATCTTAACAATTTTTTAAAAATTGTAAGGGGGTACATCATAAAAATTTATAAAATTTTAAAACTAACAGAATTTATAAATTAAGTATGCAGATGTATAGAGGCAATAAAAACTAGCATAGAAATGTTATCCGAATGGAAATTAGATCATTTTTGGCAAAGTTATGGCATTTGGAAAATTGGATTTTACAATAAAATTAATCTTAACAATTTTTTAAAAATTGTAAGGGGGTACATCATAAAAATTTATAAAATTTTAAAACTAACAGAATTTATAAATTAAGTATGCAGATTTATAGAGGCAATAAAAACTAGCATTGAAATATTATCCGAATGGAAATTAGATCATTTTTGGCAAAGTTATGGCATTTGGAAAATTGGATTTTACAATAAAATTAATCTTAACAATTTTTTAAAAATTGTAAGGGGGTACATCATAAAAATTTATAAAATTTTAAAACTAACAGAATTTATAAATTAAGTATGCAGATTTATAGAGGCAATAAAAGCTAGCATAGAAATGTTATCCGAATGGAAATTAGATCATTTTTGGCAAAGTTATGGCATTTCGAAAATTGGATTTTACAATAAAATTAATCTTAACAATTTTTTAAAAATTGTAAGGGGGTACATCATAAAAATTTATAAAATTTTAAAACTAACGGAATTTATAAATTAAGTATGCAGATTTATAGAGGCAATAAAAACTAGCATAGAAATGTTATCCGAATGGAAATTAGATCATTTTTGGCAAAGTTATGGCATTTGGAAAATTGGATTTTACAATAAAATTAATCTTAACAATTTTTTAAAAATTGTAAGAGGGTACATCATAAAAATTTATAAAATTTTAAACTTAACAGAATTTATAAATTAAGTATGCAGATTTATAGAGGCAATAAAAACTAGCATAGAAATGTTATCCGAATGGAAATTAGATCATTTTTGGCAAAGTTATGGCATTTGGAAAATTGGATTTTACAATAAAATTAATCTTAACAATTTTTTAAAAATTGTAAGGGGGTCATCATAAAAATGTATAAAATTTTAAAACTAACAGAATTTATAAATTAAGTATGCAGATTTATAGAGGCAATAAAAACTAGCATAGAAATGTTATCCGAATGGAAATTAGATCATTTTTGGCAAAGTTATGGCATTTGGAAAATTGGATTTTACAATAAAATTAATCTTAACAATTTTTTAAAAATTGTAAGGGGGTACATCATAAAAATTTATAAAATTTTAAAACTAACAGAATTTATAAATTAAGTATGCAGATTTATAGAGGCAATAAAAACTAGCATAGAAATGTTATCCGAATGGAAATTAGATCATTTTTGGCAAAGTTATGGCATTTGGAAAATTGGATTTTACAATAAAATTAATCTTAACAATTTTTTAAAAATTGTAAGGGGGTACATCATAAAAATTTATAAAATTTTAAAACTAACGGAATTTATAAATTAAGTATGCAGATTTATAGAGGCAATAAAAACTAGCATAGAAATGTTATCCGAATGGAAATTAGATCATTTTTGGCAAAGTTATGGCATTTGGAAAATTGGATTTTACAATAAAATTAATCTTAACAATTTTTTAAAAATTGTAAGGGGGTACATCATAAAAATTTATAAAATTTTAAAACTAACAGAATTTATAAATTAAGTATGCAGATTTATAGAGGCAATAAAAACTAGCATAGAAATGTTATCCGAATGGAAATTAGATCATTTTTGGCAAAGTTATGGCATTTGGAAAATTGGATTTTACAATAAAATTAATCTTAACAATTTTTTAAAAATTGTAAGGGGGTACATCATAAAAATTTATAAAATTTTAAAACTAACAGAATTTATAAATAAAGTATGCAGATTTATAGAGGCAATAAAAACTAGCATAGAAATGTTATCCGAATGGAAATTAAATCATTTTTGGCAAAGTTATGGCATTTGGAAAATTGGATTTTACAATAAAATTAATCTTAACAATTTTTTAAAAATTGTAAGGGGGTACATCATAAAAATTTATAAAATTTTAAAACTAACAGAATTTATAAATTAAGTATGCAGATTTATAGAGGCAATAAAAACTAGCATAGAAATGTTATCCGAATGAAAATTAAATCATTTTTGGCAAAGTTATGGCATTTGGAAAATTGGATTTTACAATAAAATTAATCTTAACAATTTTTTAAAAATTGTAAGGGGGTACATCATAAAAATTTATAAAATTTTAAAACTAACAGAATTTATAAATTAAGTATGCAGATTTATAGAGGCAACAAAAACTAGCATAGAAATGTTATCCGAATGAAAATTAAATCATTTTTGGTACAAGGGGTACATCATATGGAAGAGGGGGTTGGGGATGGGGGTAATCGTAACAATTTCTTACAAATGTAAGGGGTACATCATAAAAATTTATAAAATTTTAAAACTAACAGAATTTATAAATTAAGTATGCAGATTTATAGAGGCAATAAAAACTAGCATTGAAATATTATCCGAATGGAAATTAGATCATTTTTGGCAAAGTTATGGCATTTGGAAAATTGGATTTTACAATAAAATTAATCTTAACAATTTTTTAAAAATTGTAAGGGGGTACATCATAAAAATTTATAAAATTTTAAAACTAACAGAATTTATAAATTAAGTATGCAGATTTATAGAGGCAATAAAAACTAGCATAGAAATGTTATCCGAATGGAAATTATATCATTTTTGGCAAAGTTATGGCATTTGGAAAATTGGATTTTACAATAAAATTAATCTTAACAATTTTTTAAAAATTGTAAGGGGGTGCATCATAAAAATGTATAAAATTTTAAAACTAACAGAATTTATAAATTAAGTATGCAGATTTATAGAGGCAATAAAAACTAGCATAGAAATGTTATCCGAATGGAAATTAGATCATTTTTGGCAAAGTTATGGCATTTGGAAAATTGGATTTTACAATAAAATTAATCTTAACAATTTTTTAAAAATTGTAAGGGGGTACATCATAAAAATGTATAAAATTTTAAAACTAACAGAATTTATAAATTAAGTATGCAGATTTATAGAGGCAATAAAAACTAGCATAGAAATGTTATCCGAATGGAAATTAAATCATTTTTGGCCAAGTTATGGCATTTGGAAAATTGGATTTTACAATAAAATTAATCTTAACAATTTTTTAAAAATTGTAAGGGGGTACATCATAAAAATTTATAAAATTTTAAAACTAACAAAATTTATAAATTAAGTATGCAGATTTATAGAGGCAATAAAAACTAGCATAGAAATGTTATCCGAATGGAAATTAGATCATTTTTGGCAAAGTTATGGCATTTGGAAAATTGGATTTTACAATAAAATTAATCTTAACAATTTTTTAAAAATTGTAAGGGGGTACATCATAAAAATTTATAAAATTTTAAAACTAACAGAATTTATAAATTAAGTATGCAGATTTATAGAGGCAATAAAAACTAGCATAGAAATGTTATCCGAATGGAAATTAAATCATTTTTGGCAAAGTTATGGCATTTGGAAAATTGGATTTTACAATAAAATTAATCTTAACAATTTTTTAAAAATTGTAAGGGGGTACATCATAAAAATTTATAAAATTTTAAAACTAACAGAATTTATAAATTAAGTATGCAGATTTATAGAGGCAATAAAAACTAGCATAGAAATGTTATCCGAATGAAAATTAAATCATTTTTGGCAAAGTTATGGCATTTGGAAAATTGGATTTTACAATAAAATTAATCTTAACAATTTTTTAAAAATTGTAAGGGGGTACATCATAAAAATTTATAAAATTTTAAAACTAACAGAATTTATAAATTAAGTATGCAGATTTATAGAGGCAATAAAAACTAGCATAGAAATGTTATCCGAATGGAAATTAAATCATTTTTGGCACAAGTGATAGCATTTGGATAAGTGGAGTTTACGATAAAGTGAGTCGTAACAATTTTTCACAAATTGTAGGGGGTACATCATAAAAATTTATAAAATTTTAAAACTAACAGAATTTATAAATTAAGTATGCAGATTTATAGAGGCAATAAAAACTAGCATTGAAATATTATCCGAATGGAAATTAGATCATTTTTGGCAAAGTTATGGCATTTGGAAAATTGGATTTTACAATAAAATTAATCTTAACAATTTTTTAAAAATTGTAAGGGGGTACATCATAAAAATGTATAAAATTTTAAAACTAACAGAATTTATAAATTAAGTATGCAGATTTATAGAGGCAATAAAAACTAGCATAGAAATGTTATCCGAATGGAAATTAGATCATTTTTGGCAAAGTTATGGCATTTGGAAAATTGGATTTTACAATAAAATTAATCTTAACAATTTTTTAAAAATTGTAAGGGGGTACATCATAAAAATTTATAAAATTTTAAAACTAACAGAATTTATAAATTAAGTATGCAGATTTATAGAGGCAATAAAAACTAGCATAGAAATGTTATCCGAATGGAAATTAGATCATTTTTGGCAAAGTTATGGCATTTGGAAAATTGGATTTTACAATAAAATTAATCTTAACAATTTTTTAAAAATTGTAAGGGGGTACATCATAAAAATGTATAAAATTTTAAAACTAACAGAATTTATAAATTAAGTATGCAGATTTATAGAGGCAATAAAAACTAGCATAGAAATGTTATCCGAATGGAAATTAAATCATTTTTGGCAAAGTTATGGCATTTGGAAAATTGGATTTTACAATAAAATTAATCTTAACAATTTTTTAAAAATTGTAAGGGGGTACATCATAAAAATTTATAAAATTTTAAAACTAACAGAATTTATAAATTAAGTATGCAGATTTATAGAGGCAATAAAAACTAGCATAGAAATGTTATCCGAATGGAAATTAGATCATTTTTGGCAAAGTTATGGCATTTGGAAAATTGGATTTTACAATAAAATTAATCTTAACAATTTTTTAAAAATTGTAAGGGGGTACATCATAAAAATTTATAAAATTTTAAAACTAACAGAATTTATAAATTAAGTATGCAGATTTATAGAGGCAATAAAAACTAGCATAGAAATGTTATCCGAATGGAAATTAAATCATTTTTGGCACAAGTTATGGTACATTTGGAAAATTGGATTTTACCAATAAAATTAATCTTAACAATTTTTAAAAATTGTAAGGGGGTACATCATAAAAATTTATAAAATTTTAAAACTAACAGAATTTATAAATTAAGTATGCAGATTTATAGAGGCAATAAAAACTAGCATAGAAATGTTATCCGAATGGAAATTAGATCATTTTTGGCAAAGTTATGGCATTTGGAAAATTGGATTTTACAATAAAATTAATCTTAACAATTTTTTAAAAATTGTAAGGGGGTACATCATAAAAATTTATAAAATTTTAAAACTAACAGAATTTATAAATTAAGTATGCAGATTTATAGAGGCAATAAAAACTAGCATAGAAATGTTATCCGAATGGAAATTAGATCATTTTTGGCAAAGTTATGGCATTTGGAAAATTGGATTTTACAATAAAATTAATCTTAACAATTTTTTAAAAATTGTAAGGGGGTACATCATAAAAATTTATAAAATTTTAAAACTAACAGAATTTATAAATTAAGTATGCAGATTTATAGAGGCAATAAAAACTAGCATAGAAATGTTATCCGAATGGAAATTAAATCATTTTTGGCAAAGTTATGGCATTTGGAAAATTGGATTTTACAATAAAATTAATCTTAACAATTTTTTAAAAATTGTAAGGGGGTACATCATAAAAATTTATAAAATTTTAAAACTAACAGAATTTATAAATTAAGTATGCAGATTTATAGAGGCAATAAAAACTAGCATAGAAATGTTATCCGAATGGAAATTAAATCATTTTTGGCAAAGTTATGGCATTTGGAAAATTGGATTTTACAATAAAATTAATCTTAACAATTTTTTAAAAATTGTAAGGGGGTACATCATAAAAATTTATAAAATTTTAAAACTAACAGAATTTATAAATTAAGTATGCAGATTTATAGAGGCAATAAAAACTAGCATAGAAATGTTATCCGAATGGAAATTAAATCATTTTTGGCAAAGTTATGGCATTTGGAAAATTGGATTTTACATAAAATTAATCTTAACAATTTTTTAAAATTGTAAGGGGGTACATCATAAAAATTTATAAAATTTTAAAACTAACAGAATTTATAAATTAAGTATGCAGATTTATAGAGGCAATAAAAACTAGCATAGAAATGTTATCCGAATGGAAATTAAATCATTTTTGGCAAAGTTATGGCATTTGGAAAATTGGATTTTACAATAAAATTAATCTTAACAATTTTTTAAAAATTGTAAGGGGGTACATCATAAAAATTTATAAAATTTTAAAACTAACAGAATTTATAAATTAAGTATGCAGATTTATAGAGGCAATAAAAACTAGCATAGAAATGTTATCCGAATGGAAATTAAATCATTTTTGGCAAAGTTATGGCATTTGGAAAATTGGATTTTACAATAAAATTAATCTTAACAATTTTTTAAAAATTGTAAGGGGGTACATCATAAAAATTTATAAAATTTTAAAACTAACAGAATTTATAAATTAAGTATGCAGATTTATAGAGGCAATAAAAACTAGCATAGAAATGTTATCCGAATGGAAATTAAATCATTTTTGGCAAAGTTATGGCATTTGGAAAATTGGATTTTACAATAAAATTAATCTTAACAATTTTTTAAAAATTGTAAGGGGGTACATCATAAAAATTTATAAAATTTTAAAACTAACAGAATTTATAAATTAAGTATGCAGATTTATAGAGGCAATAAAAACTAGCATAGAAATGTTATCCGAATGGAAATTAAATCATTTTTGGCAAAGTTATGGCATTTGGAAAATTGGATTTTACAATAAAATTAATCTTAACAATTTTTTAAAAATTGTAAGGGGGTACATCATAAAAATTTATAAAATTTTAAAACTAACAGAATTTATAAATTAAGTATGCAGATTTATAGAGGCAATAAAAACTAGCATAGAAATGTTATCCGAATGGAAATTAAATCATTTTTGGCAAAGTTATGGCATTTGGAAAATTGGATTTTACAATAAAATTAATCTTAACAATTTTTTAAAAATTGTAAGGGGGTACATCATAAAAATTTATAAAATTTTAAAACTAACAGAATTTATAAATTAAGTATGCAGATTTATAGAGGCAATAAAAACTAGCATAGAAATGTTATCCGAATGGAAATTAAATCATTTTTGGCAAAGTTATGGCATTTGGAAAATTGGATTTTACAATAAAATTAATCTTAACAATTTTTTAAAAATTGTAAGGGGGTACATCATAAAAATTTATAAAATTTTAAAACTAACAGAATTTATAAATTAAGTATGCAGATTTATAGAGGCAATAAAAACTAGCATAGAAATGTTATCCGAATGGAAATTAAATCATTTTTGGCAAAGTTATGGCATTTGGAAAATTGGATTTTACAATAAAATTAATCTTAACAATTTTTTAAAAATTGTAAGGGGGTACATCATAAAAATTTATAAAATTTTAAAACTAACAGAATTTATAAATTAAGTATGCAGATTTATAGAGGCAATAAAAACTAGCATAGAAATGTTATCCGAATGGAAATTAAATCATTTTTGGCAAAGTTATGGCATTTGGAAAATTGGATTTTACAATAAAATTAATCTTAACAATTTTTTAAAAATTGTAAGGGGGTACATCATAAAAATTTATAAAATTTTAAAACTAACAGAATTTATAAATTAAGTATGCAGATTTATAGAGGCAATAAAAACTAGCATAGAAATGTTATCCGAATGGAAATTAAATCATTTTTGGCAAAGTTATGGCATTTGGAAAATTGGATTTTACAATAAAATTAATCTTAACAATTTTTTAAAAATTGTAAGGGGGTACATCATAAAAATTTATAAAATTTTAAAACTAACAGAATTTATAAATTAAGTATGCAGATTTATAGAGGCAATAAAAACTAGCATAGAAATGTTATCCGAATGGAAATTAAATCATTTTTGGCAAAGTTATGGCATTTGGAAAATTGGATTTTACAATAAAATTAATCTTAACAATTTTTTAAAAATTGTAAGGGGGTACATCATAAAAATTTATAAAATTTTAAAACTAACAGAATTTATAAATTAAGTATGCAGATTTATAGAGGCAATAAAAACTAGCATAGAAATGTTATCCGAATGGAAATTAGATCATTTTTGGTACAAGGGGTACATCATAAGGGGGATTGGGGGGGAGAATGTACATCACAAGGGGGTACATCATAAAAATTTATAAAATTTTAAAACTAACAGAACAATAAAAACTAGCATAGAAATGTTATCCGAATGGAAATTAGATCATTTTTGGTACAAGGGGTACATCATAAGGGGGGGGGGGGGGGTACATCACAAGGGGGTACATCATAAAAATTTATAAAATTTTAAAACTAACAGAATTTATAAATTAAGTATGCAGATTTATAGAGGCAATAAAAACTAGCATAGAAATGTTATCCGAATGGAAATTAAATCATTTTTGGCAAAGTTATGGCATTTGGAAAATTGGATTTTACAATAAAATTAATCTTAACAATTTTTTAAAAATTGTAAGGGGGTACATCATAAAAATTTATAAAATTTTAAAACTAACAGAATTTATAAATTAAGTATGCAGATTTATAGAGGCAATAAAAACTAGCATAGAAATGTTATCCGAATGGAAATTAAATCATTTTTGGCAAAGTTATGGCATTTGGAAAATTGGATTTTACAATAAAATTAATCTTAACAATTTTTTAAAAATTGTAAGGGGGTACATCATAAAAATTTATAAAATTTTAAAACTAACAGAATTTATAAATTAAGTATGCAGATTTATAGAGGCAATAAAAACTAGCATAGAAATGTTATCCGAATGGAAATTAAATCATTTTTGGCAAAGTTATGGCATTTGGAAAATTGGATTTTACCATAAAATTAATCTTAACAATTTTTTAAAAATTGTAAGGGGGTACATCATAAAAATTTATAAAATTTTAAAACTAACAGAATTTATAAATTAAGTATGCAGATTTATAGAGGCAATAAAAACTAGCATAGAAATGTTATCCGAATGGAAATTAAATCATTTTTGGCAAAGTTATGGCATTTGGAAAATTGGATTTTACCATAAAATTAATCTTAACAATTTTTTAAAAATTGTAAGGGGGTACATCATAAAAATTTATAAAATTTTAAAACTAACAGAATTTATAAATTAAGTATGCAGATTTATAGAGGCAATAAAAACTAGCATAGAAATGTTATCCGAATGGAAATTAAATCATTTTTGGCAAAGTTATGGCATTTGGAAAATTGGATTTTACCATAAAATTAATCTTAACAATTTTTTAAAAATTGTAAGGGGGTACATCATAAAAATTTATAAAATTTTAAAACTAACAGAATTTATAAATTAAGTATGCAGATTTATAGAGGCAATAAAAACTAGCATAGAAATGTTATCCGAATGGAAATTAAATCATTTTTGGCAAAGTTATGGCATTTGGAAAATTGGATTTTACCATAAAATTAATCTTAACAATTTTTTAAAAATTGTAAGGGGGTACATCATAAAAATTTATAAAATTTTAAAACTAACAGAATTTATAAATTAAGTATGCAGATTTATAGAGGCAATAAAAACTAGCATAGAAATGTTATCCGAATGGAAATTAAATCATTTTTGGCAAAGTTATGGCATTTGGAAAATTGGATTTTACCATAAAATTAATCTTAACAATTTTTTAAAAATTGTAAGGGGGTACATCATAAAAATTTATAAAATTTTAAAACTAACAGAATTTATAAATTAAGTATGCAGATTTATAGAGGCAATAAAAACTAGCATAGAAATGTTATCCGAATGGAAATTAAATCATTTTTGGCAAAGTTATGGCATTTGGAAAATTGGATTTTACCATAAAATTAATCTTAACAATTTTTTAAAAATTGTAAGGGGGTACATCATAAAAATTTATAAAATTTTAAAACTAACAGAATTTATAAATTAAGTATGCAGATTTATAGAGGCAATAAAAACTAGCATAGAAATGTTATCCGAATGGAAATTAAATCATTTTTGGCAAAGTTATGGCATTTGGAAAATTGGATTTTACCATAAAATTAATCTTAACAATTTTTTAAAAATTGTAAGGGGGTACATCATAAAAATTTATAAAATTTTAAAACTAACAGAATTTATAAATTAAGTATGCAGATTTATAGAGGCAATAAAAACTAGCATAGAAATGTTATCCGAATGGAAATTAAATCATTTTTGGCAAAGTTATGGCATTTGGAAAATTGGATTTTACCATAAAATTAATCTTAACAATTTTTTAAAAATTGTAAGGGGGTACATCATAAAAATTTATAAAATTTTAAAACTAACAGAATTTATAAATTAAGTATGCAGATTTATAGAGGCAATAAAAACTAGCATAGAAATGTTATCCGAATGGAAATTAAATCATTTTTGGCAAAGTTATGGCATTTGGAAAATTGGATTTTACCATAAAATTAATCTTAACAATTTTTTAAAAATTGTAAGGGGGTACATCATAAAAATTTATAAAATTTTAAAACTAACAGAATTTATAAATTAAGTATGCAGATTTATAGAGGCAATAAAAACTAGCATAGAAATGTTATCCGAATGGAAATTAAATCATTTTTGGCAAAGTTATGGCATTTGGAAAATTGGATTTTACCATAAAATTAATCTTAACAATTTTTTAAAAATTGTAAGGGGGTACATCATAAAAATTTATAAAATTTTAAAACTAACAGAATTTATAAATTAAGTATGCAGATTTATAGAGGCAATAAAAACTAGCATAGAAATGTTATCCGAATGGAAATTAAATCATTTTTGGCAAAGTTATGGCATTTGGAAAATTGGATTTTACCATAAAATTAATCTTAACAATTTTTTAAAAATTGTAAGGGGGTACATCATAAAAATTTATAAAATTTTAAAACTAACAGAATTTATAAATTAAGTATGCAGATTTATAGAGGCAATAAAAACTAGCATAGAAATGTTATCCGAATGGAAATTAAATCATTTTTGGCAAAGTTATGGCATTTGGAAAATTGGATTTTACCATAAAATTAATCTTAACAATTTTTTAAAAATTGTAAGGGGGTACATCATAAAAATTTATAAAATTTTAAAACTAACAGAATTTATAAATTAAGTATGCAGATTTATAGAGGCAATAAAAACTAGCATAGAAATGTTATCCGAATGGAAATTAAATCATTTTTGGCAAAGTTATGGCATTTGGAAAATTGGATTTTACCATAAAATTAATCTTAACAATTTTTTAAAAATTGTAAGGGGGTACATCATAAAAATTTATAAAATTTTAAAACTAACAGAATTTATAAATTAAGTATGCAGATTTATAGAGGCAATAAAAACTAGCATAGAAATGTTATCCGAATGGAAATTAAATCATTTTTGGCAAAGTTATGGCATTTGGAAAATTGGATTTTACCATAAAATTAATCTTAACAATTTTTTAAAAATTGTAAGGGGGTACATCATAAAAATTTATAAAATTTTAAAACTAACAGAATTTATAAATTAAGTATGCAGATTTATAGAGGCAATAAAAACTAGCATAGAAATGTTATCCGAATGGAAATTAAATCATTTTTGGCAAAGTTATGGCATTTGGAAAATTGGATTTTACCATAAAATTAATCTTAACAATTTTTTAAAAATTGTAAGGGGGTACATCATAAAAATTTATAAAATTTTAAAACTAACAGAATTTATAAATTAAGTATGCAGATTTATAGAGGCAATAAAAACTAGCATAGAAATGTTATCCGAATGGAAATTAAATCATTTTTGGCAAAGTTATGGCATTTGGAAAATTGGATTTTACCATAAAATTAATCTTAACAATTTTTTAAAAATTGTAAGGGGGTACATCATAAAAATTTATAAAATTTTAAAACTAACAGAATTTATAAATTAAGTATGCAGATTTATAGAGGCAATAAAAACTAGCATAGAAATGTTATCCGAATGGAAATTAAATCATTTTTGGCAAAGTTATGGCATTTGGAAAATTGGATTTTACCATAAAATTAATCTTAACAATTTTTTAAAAATTGTAAGGGGGTACATCATAAAAATTTATAAAATTTTAAAACTAACAGAATTTATAAATTAAGTATGCAGATTTATAGAGGCAATAAAAACTAGCATAGAAATGTTATCCGAATGGAAATTAAATCATTTTTGGCAAAGTTATGGCATTTGGAAAATTGGATTTTACCATAAAATTAATCTTAACAATTTTTTAAAAATTGTAAGGGGGTACATCATAAAAATTTATAAAATTTTAAAACTAACAGAATTTATAAATTAAGTATGCAGATTTATAGAGGCAATAAAAACTAGCATAGAAATGTTATCCGAATGGAAATTAAATCATTTTTGGCAAAGTTATGGCATTTGGAAAATTGGATTTTACCATAAAATTAATCTTAACAATTTTTTAAAAATTGTAAGGGGGTACATCATAAAAATTTATAAAATTTTAAAACTAACAGAATTTATAAATTAAGTATGCAGATTTATAGAGGCAATAAAAACTAGCATAGAAATGTTATCCGAATGGAAATTAAATCATTTTTGGCAAAGTTATGGCATTTGGAAAATTGGATTTTACCATAAAATTAATCTTAACAATTTTTTAAAAATTGTAAGGGGGTACATCATAAAAATTTATAAAATTTTAAAACTAACAGAATTTATAAATTAAGTATGCAGATTTATAGAGGCAATAAAAACTAGCATAGAAATGTTATCCGAATGGAAATTAAATCATTTTTGGCAAAGTTATGGCATTTGGAAAATTGGATTTTACCATAAAATTAATCTTAACAATTTTTTAAAAATTGTAAGGGGGTACATCATAAAAATTTATAAAATTTTAAAACTAACAGAATTTATAAATTAAGTATGCAGATTTATAGAGGCAATAAAAACTAGCATAGAAATGTTATCCGAATGGAAATTAAATCATTTTTGGCAAAGTTATGGCATTTGGAAAATTGGATTTTACCATAAAATTAATCTTAACAATTTTTTAAAAATTGTAAGGGGGTACATCATAAAAATTTATAAAATTTTAAAACTAACAGAATTTATAAATTAAGTATGCAGATTTATAGAGGCAATAAAAACTAGCATAGAAATGTTATCCGAATGGAAATTAAATCATTTTTGGCAAAGTTATGGCATTTGGAAAATTGGATTTTACCATAAAATTAATCTTAACAATTTTTTAAAAATTGTAAGGGGGTACATCATAAAAATTTATAAAATTTTAAAACTAACAGAATTTATAAATTAAGTATGCAGATTTATAGAGGCAATAAAAACTAGCATAGAAATGTTATCCGAATGGAAATTAAATCATTTTTGGCAAAGTTATGGCATTTGGAAAATTGGATTTTACCATAAAATTAATCTTAACAATTTTTTAAAAATTGTAAGGGGGTACATCATAAAAATTTATAAAATTTTAAAACTAACAGAATTTATAAATTAAGTATGCAGATTTATAGAGGCAATAAAAACTAGCATAGAAATGTTATCCGAATGGAAATTAAATCATTTTTGGCAAAGTTATGGCATTTGGAAAATTGGATTTTACCATAAAATTAATCTTAACAATTTTTTAAAAATTGTAAGGGGGTACATCATAAAAATTTATAAAATTTTAAAACTAACAGAATTTATAAATTAAGTATGCAGATTTATAGAGGCAATAAAAACTAGCATAGAAATGTTATCCGAATGGAAATTAAATCATTTTTGGCAAAGTTATGGCATTTGGAAAATTGGATTTTACCATAAAATTAATCTTAACAATTTTTTAAAAATTGTAAGGGGGTACATCATAAAAATTTATAAAATTTTAAAACTAACAGAATTTATAAATTAAGTATGCAGATTTATAGAGGCAATAAAAACTAGCATAGAAATGTTATCCGAATGGAAATTAAATCATTTTTGGCAAAGTTATGGCATTTGGAAAATTGGATTTTACCATAAAATTAATCTTAACAATTTTTTAAAAATTGTAAGGGGGTACATCATAAAAATTTATAAAATTTTAAAACTAACAGAATTTATAAATTAAGTATGCAGATTTATAGAGGCAATAAAAACTAGCATAGAAATGTTATCCGAATGGAAATTAAATCATTTTTGGCAAAGTTATGGCATTTGGAAAATTGGATTTTACCATAAAATTAATCTTAACAATTTTTTAAAAATTGTAAGGGGGTACATCATAAAAATTTATAAAATTTTAAAACTAACAGAATTTATAAATTAAGTATGCAGATTTATAGAGGCAATAAAAACTAGCATAGAAATGTTATCCGAATGGAAATTAAATCATTTTTGGCAAAGTTATGGCATTTGGAAAATTGGATTTTACCATAAAATTAATCTTAACAATTTTTTAAAAATTGTAAGGGGGTACATCATAAAAATTTATAAAATTTTAAAACTAACAGAATTTATAAATTAAGTATGCAGATTTATAGAGGCAATAAAAACTAGCATAGAAATGTTATCCGAATGGAAATTAAATCATTTTTGGCAAAGTTATGGCATTTGGAAAATTGGATTTTACCATAAAATTAATCTTAACAATTTTTTAAAAATTGTAAGGGGGTACATCATAAAAATTTATAAAATTTTAAAACTAACAGAATTTATAAATTAAGTATGCAGATTTATAGAGGCAATAAAAACTAGCATAGAAATGTTATCCGAATGGAAATTAAATCATTTTTGGCAAAGTTATGGCATTTGGAAAATTGGATTTTACCATAAAATTAATCTTAACAATTTTTTAAAAATTGTAAGGGGGTACATCATAAAAATTTATAAAATTTTAAAACTAACAGAATTTATAAATTAAGTATGCAGATTTATAGAGGCAATAAAAACTAGCATAGAAATGTTATCCGAATGGAAATTAAATCATTTTTGGCAAAGTTATGGCATTTGGAAAATTGGATTTTACCATAAAATTAATCTTAACAATTTTTTAAAAATTGTAAGGGGGTACATCATAAAAATTTATAAAATTTTAAAACTAACAGAATTTATAAATTAAGTATGCAGATTTATAGAGGCAATAAAAACTAGCATAGAAATGTTATCCGAATGGAAATTAAATCATTTTTGGCAAAGTTATGGCATTTGGAAAATTGGATTTTACCATAAAATTAATCTTAACAATTTTTTAAAAATTGTAAGGGGGTACATCATAAAAATTTATAAAATTTTAAAACTAACAGAATTTATAAATTAAGTATGCAGATTTATAGAGGCAATAAAAACTAGCATAGAAATGTTATCCGAATGGAAATTAAATCATTTTTGGCAAAGTTATGGCATTTGGAAAATTGGATTTTACCATAAAATTAATCTTAACAATTTTTTAAAAATTGTAAGGGGGTACATCATAAAAATTTATAAAATTTTAAAACTAACAGAATTTATAAATTAAGTATGCAGATTTATAGAGGCAATAAAAACTAGCATAGAAATGTTATCCGAATGGAAATTAAATCATTTTTGGCAAAGTTATGGCATTTGGAAAATTGGATTTTACCATAAAATTAATCTTAACAATTTTTTAAAAATTGTAAGGGGGTACATCATAAAAATTTATAAAATTTTAAAACTAACAGAATTTATAAATTAAGTATGCAGATTTATAGAGGCAATAAAAACTAGCATAGAAATGCTATCCGAATGGAAATTAAATCATTTTTGGCAAAGTTATGGCATTTGGAAAATTGGATTTTACCATAAAATTAATCTTAACAATTTTTTAAAAATTGTAAGGGGGTACATCATAAAAATTTATAAAATTTTAAAACTAACAGAATTTATAAATTAAGTATGCAGATTTATAGAGGCAATAAAAACTAGCATAGAAATGTTATCCGAATGGAAATTAAATCATTTTTGGCAAAGTTATGGCATTTGGAAAATTGGATTTTACCATAAAATTAATCTTAACAATTTTTTAAAAATTGTAAGGGGGTACATCATAAAAATTTATAAAATTTTAAAACTAACAGAATTTATAAATTAAGTATGCAGATTTATAGAGGCAATAAAAACTAGCATAGAAATGTTATCCGAATGGAAATTAAATCATTTTTGGCAAAGTTATGGCATTTGGAAAATTGGATTTTACCATAAAATTAATCTTAACAATTTTTTAAAAATTGTAAGGGGGTACATCATAAAAATTTATAAAATTTTAAAACTAACAGAATTTATAAATTAAGTATGCAGATTTATAGAGGCAATAAAAACTAGCATAGAAATGTTATCCGAATGGAAATTAAATCATTTTTGGCAAAGTTATGGCATTTGGAAAATTGGATTTTACCATAAAATTAATCTTAACAATTTTTTAAAAATTGTAAGGGGGTACATCATAAAAATTTATAAAATTTTAAAACTAACAGAATTTATAAATTAAGTATGCAGATTTATAGAGGCAATAAAAACTAGCATAGAAATGTTATCCGAATGGAAATTAAATCATTTTTGGCAAAGTTATGGCATTTGGAAAATTGGATTTTACCATAAAATTAATCTTAACAATTTTTTAAAAATTGTAAGGGGGTACATCATAAAAATTTATAAAATTTTAAAACTAACAGAATTTATAAATTAAGTATGCAGATTTATAGAGGCAATAAAAACTAGCATAGAAATGTTATCCGAATGGAAATTAAATCATTTTTGGCAAAGTTATGGCATTTGGAAAATTGGATTTTACCATAAAATTAATCTTAACAATTTTTTAAAAATTGTAAGGGGGTACATCATAAAAATTTATAAAATTTTAAAACTAACAGAATTTATAAATTAAGTATGCAGATTTATAGAGGCAATAAAAACTAGCATAGAAATGTTATCCGAATGGAAATTAAATCATTTTTGGCAAAGTTATGGCATTTGGAAAATTGGATTTTACCATAAAATTAATCTTAACAATTTTTTAAAAATTGTAAGGGGGTACATCATAAAAATTTATAAAATTTTAAAACTAACAGAATTTATAAATTAAGTATGCAGATTTATAGAGGCAATAAAAACTAGCATAGAAATGTTATCCGAATGGAAATTAAATCATTTTTGGCAAAGTTATGGCATTTGGAAAATTGGATTTTACCATAAAATTAATCTTAACAATTTTTTAAAATTGTAAGGGGGTACATCATAAAAATTTATAAAATTTTAAAACTAACAGAATTTATAAATTAAGTATGCAGATTTATAGAGGCAATAAAAACTAGCATAGAAATGTTATCCGAATGGAAATTAAATCATTTTTGGCAAAGTTATGGCATTTGGAAAATTGGATTTTACCATAAAATTAATCTTAACAATTTTTTAAAAATTGTAAGGGGGTACATCATAAAAATTTATAAAATTTTAAAACTAACAGAATTTATAAATTAAGTATGCAGATTTATAGAGGCAATAAAAACTAGCATAGAAATGTTATCCGAATGGAAATTAAATCATTTTTGGCAAAGTTATGGCATTTGGAAAATTGGATTTTACCATAAAATTAATCTTAACAATTTTTTAAAAATTGTAAGGGGGTACATCATAAAAATTTATAAAATTTTAAAACTAACAGAATTTATAAATTAAGTATGCAGATTTATAGAGGCAATAAAAACTAGCATAGAAATGTTATCCGAATGGAAATTAAATCATTTTTGGCAAAGTTATGGCATTTGGAAAATTGGATTTTACCATAAAATTAATCTTAACAATTTTTTAAAAATTGTAAGGGGGTACATCATAAAAATTTATAAAATTTTAAAACTAACAGAATTTATAAATTAAGTATGCAGATTTATAGAGGCAATAAAAACTAGCATAGAAATGTTATCCGAATGGAAATTAAATCATTTTTGGCAAAGTTATGGCATTTGGAAAATTGGATTTTACCATAAAATTAATCTTAACAATTTTTTAAAAATTGTAAGGGGGTACATCATAAAAATTTATAAAATTTTAAAACTAACAGAATTTATAAATTAAGTATGCAGATTTATAGAGGCAATAAAAACTAGCATAGAAATGTTATCCGAATGGAAATTAAATCATTTTTGGCAAAGTTATGGCATTTGGAAAATTGGATTTTACCATAAAATTAATCTTAACAATTTTTTAAAAATTGTAAGGGGGTACATCATAAAAATTTATAAAATTTTAAAACTAACAGAATTTATAAATTAAGTATGCAGATTTATAGAGGCAATAAAAACTAGCATAGAAATGTTATCCGAATGGAAATTAAATCATTTTTGGCAAAGTTATGGCATTTGGAAAATTGGATTTTACCATAAAATTAATCTTAACAATTTTTTAAAAATTGTAAGGGGGTACATCATAAAAATTTATAAAATTTTAAAACTAACAGAATTTATAAATTAAGTATGCAGATTTATAGAGGCAATAAAAACTAGCATAGAAATGTTATCCGAATGGAAATTAAATCATTTTTGGCAAAGTTATGGCATTTGGAAAATTGGATTTTACCATAAAATTAATCTTAACAATTTTTTAAAAATTGTAAGGGGGTACATCATAAAAATTTATAAAATTTTAAAACTAACAGAATTTATAAATTAAGTATGCAGATTTATAGAGGCAATAAAAACTAGCATAGAAATGTTATCCGAATGGAAATTAAATCATTTTTGGCAAAGTTATGGCATTTGGAAAATTGGATTTTACCATAAAATTAATCTTAACAATTTTTTAAAAATTGTAAGGGGGTACATCATAAAAATTTATAAAATTTTAAAACTAACAGAATTTATAAATTAAGTATGCAGATTTATAGAGGCAATAAAAACTAGCATAGAAATGTTATCCGAATGGAAATTAAATCATTTTTGGCAAAGTTATGGCATTTGGAAAATTGGATTTTACCATAAAATTAATCTTAACAATTTTTTAAAAATTGTAAGGGGGTACATCATAAAAATTTATAAAATTTTAAAACTAACAGAATTTATAAATTAAGTATGCAGATTTATAGAGGCAATAAAAACTAGCATAGAAATGTTATCCGAATGGAAATTAAATCATTTTTGGCAAAGTTATGGCATTTGGAAAATTGGATTTTACCATAAAATTAATCTTAACAATTTTTTAAAAATTGTAAGGGGGTACATCATAAAAATTTATAAAATTTTAAAACTAACAGAATTTATAAATTAAGTATGCAGATTTATAGAGGCAATAAAAACTAGCATAGAAATGTTATCCGAATGGAAATTAAATCATTTTTGGCAAAGTTATGGCATTTGGAAAATTGGATTTTACCATAAAATTAATCTTAACAATTTTTTAAAAATTGTCATAAAAATTTATAAAATTTTAAAACTAACAGAATTTATAAATTAAGTATGCAGATTTATAGAGGCAATAAAAACTAGCATAGAAATGTTATCCGAATGGAAATTAAATCATTTTTGGCAAAGTTATGGCATTTGGAAAATTGGATTTTACCATAAAATTAATCTTAACAATTTTTTAAAAATTGTAAGGGGGTACATCATAAAAATTTATAAAATTTTAAAACTAACAGAATTTATAAATTAAGTATGCAGATTTATAGAGGCAATAAAAACTAGCATAGAAATGTTATCCGAATGGAAATTAAATCATTTTTGGCAAAGTTATGGCATTTGGAAAATTGGATTTTACCATAAAATTAATCTTAACAATTTTTTAAAAATTGTAAGGGGGTACATCATAAAAATTTATAAAATTTTAAAACTAACAGAATTTATAAATTAAGTATGCAGATTTATAGAGGCAATAAAAACTAGCATAGAAATGTTATCCGAATGGAAATTAAATCATTTTTGGCAAAGTTATGGCATTTGGAAAATTGGATTTTACCATAAAATTAATCTTAACAATTTTTTAAAAATTGTAAGGGGGTACATCATAAAAATTTATAAAATTTTAAAACTAACAGAATTTATAAATTAAGTATGCAGATTTATAGAGGCAATAAAAACTAGCATAGAAATGTTATCCGAATGGAAATTAAATCATTTTTGGCAAAGTTATGGCATTTGGAAAATTGGATTTTACCATAAAATTAATCTTAACAATTTTTTAAAAATTGTAAGGGGGTACATCATAAAAATTTATAAAATTTTAAAACTAACAGAATTTATAAATTAAGTATGCAGATTTATAGAGGCAATAAAAACTAGCATAGAAATGTTATCCGAATGGAAATTAAATCATTTTTGGCAAAGTTATGGCATTTGGAAAATTGGATTTTACCATAAAATTAATCTTAACAATTTTTTAAAAATTGTAAGGGGGTACATCATAAAAATTTATAAAATTTTAAAACTAACAGAATTTATAAATTAAGTATGCAGATTTATAGAGGCAATAAAAACTAGCATAGAAATGTTATCCGAATGGAAATTAAATCATTTTTGGCAAAGTTATGGCATTTGGAAAATTGGATTTTACCATAAAATTAATCTTAACAATTTTTTAAAAATTGTAAGGGGGTACATCATAAAAATTTATAAAATTTTAAAACTAACAGAATTTATAAATTAAGTATGCAGATTTATAGAGGCAATAAAAACTAGCATAGAAATGTTATCCGAATGGAAATTAAATCATTTTTGGCAAAGTTATGGCATTTGGAAAATTGGATTTTACCATAAAATTAATCTTAACAATTTTTTAAAAATTGTAAGGGGGTACATCATAAAAATTTATAAAATTTTAAAACTAACAGAATTTATAAATTAAGTATGCAGATTTATAGAGGCAATAAAAACTAGCATAGAAATGTTATCCGAATGGAAATTAAATCATTTTTGGCAAAGTTATGGCATTTGGAAAATTGGATTTTACCATAAAATTAATCTTAACAATTTTTTAAAAATTGTAAGGGGGTACATCATAAAAATTTATAAAATTTTAAAA